>CAUYQV010109811.1:0-19242 GCA_963574575.1 Galagoides demidoff
CCCAAGAGATGGAGTTTGCTGTGAGCTATGAAGTCACGGCACCGTACCAAGGGGGACAAAGTGAGACTCTGTCTCAAAAAACAAAGCAGTAAATCACTGTAAAAACAAAAGTTTTTATCTTAATTTTTCTACTACTCAGGGATTCCATAAAAAATTACAAAGCACTAGTCATATTAATAACATATTTACAGTAAAATCAAAACTTGTGATAGTGTATATCATCTTGAACCTTTTTGACCAATGTTTATAGAAACCAAATACTACATATTTTTCTGAATCTTTTAACAAACAAATATTCTCAGTTCAGTATCATCTTTTTAAAAAAGTGTAGGATTGATAAGTGTGCTTTCGTTTCTTTAAAATGTATTATATAACTTATCTTTGAAATTAATGTGCTGGATAAAAATTAGTTAGATTCCACAACATATTAACATATTTCTCCAAGGGTATTAAAAATCAGAGTTATAACTTGTAATAGCCTCTTACAGAGAATTTCTCAGAGTGGTAACTAATAGGCAATGTACTTTAGTTAATGAAAGGTCTTTGCTAATTCATTTTTAAATTCAGCTTATTCCATAGAGAAAAAGAACCTAAGAAACAAAATAAAGCACTTTATATCCCCCTAGTTATTCTGAAAACCAAAAAAACAATCTAAAAATTAAAAAAAGATTACATTTCTATGCAGCTAATGGTGTGCATATGAAGTTTGTATTTAAAGATGAACACAGAAACTGCTGCCTCTCTCTTATGGGGAATTAATAGGTAACTATTTTTCAGAAATACTTTTTTACTTTTTGTATATATTTTAGTTTGAGAGAATGAAGATAATAAAAGAAAGAACAGCAAAGCATTAAGTAAACTTGATGGATATTTTAATTATTTAGTGAACAGTATCTAGTATGTGAAATTATGCGTATTAAATGTACAGCGATCCAAATGGATCCCAAGGAGATATTTTTCTATCTGTTGAAGACCATTTTTGATTAGATTTTATATATACTTTATATCAACTGCATGATTAAAACAAGTTCACCATTATTAAAATCAGACATTTCAAATAAGGAAAAGACGACTTCATCCTAGGTGCTTAGAACAAAAAAGAAATAACAGAAGTTTCACGAGTCATCCACTTACCCAGTCTGAATCCCCTGGAGAGTAAGCAGGGGACATTCATCTGACAAGTTTTATGGGGAGGAAATTGGCCGGCCTTGAATGAGATCAAAGCCATGCCCAGACTTGATTTTTCTTACCTTACTTCCCACTGTGCTATTGTTCGACTTGTTATTTAATTCTATGGGCATCTTGAACTATCTTCTTCAAAACAAGATAGTCACCCGCCCAGGTCTGCTTTCCACACAGGGGACAGGTTTTTATATTGTTCTGTCCCTTTTTGGTGTCCGTGTACCAGAGATAGATCTGAACTTTCCAGTTCAATTCCCGGGGGCCTGTCATTGCTGGGACCCTGCTATCCGTGTACGAATCACGTTTATGATTCTCCTGTTTTCATGCTGTCTCCTTCTTCTGTTTATTCATTGGCTGTCTTACTCAGTTTAGGTTGCTGTAACACAGCACCACGGAGCAGGTGGCTTACAGACCACAGAAGCTATTGCCCACAGTTCTGAAGGCGGATGCTGGTGCCAGCGTGACTGGGTCCTGGCCTTCCTCCTCGTTCCACACTGCCATATTCTAACCTGCCCTCACGTATATTCTCTCTTTTCTTGGAGAAAGTGTGCAAATTGGATCTCTTACCTCTTATTGCAAGACTAACCCCATTATGAGAGCTTCACCTCCATTACTAATTATCTCCAAACACCCCACCTCCTAATACCATCACACGGGGGGTTAAAATTTCAATGTAATAATTTGTGTGCACACATATAGTACATAATATTCAAAATAAAATAAATATTTCTTTAATTCTTAAGAGCTGTACGCATTTCAACCGATTCTTTCGCCATGTCTCTTCCATCCGAGGTGTAGAAATCGTTCACACCTTTACAATCTTTTTAAATCTTTTTCTTACGTGAAGGTCCCTCTGCTCCCTAGTGCTTTTCTTTTATTTCATTTTATGTTTTTACTTATTTTTTCCTGCTTTAAGATCTTTTTTATCACATGTTAAAAATTTTAACATAATTTCCTGAATATGCCCAGGAGGCCGCTGAAGGTAACATTTAAACAGAATCCTAGGACAGCTGGGATGAATATTGCCACAGAAAGTACCTACATTAGGAAGAGGGAGACATTTATTCCTGATGCTGATGAGTTTGCTGAATAAAGTCCAAAATAGTTTGAGTGTGGTATTTATATGCATTTCCTAGAATTTCTATGGTTATATGCGCTGGTGACATTTGCATGCCTTTGCTTGCAATCAAGTTAGTAAATATTATTAAAAGTATAAAGTATAACCCTAAGACACAAAAGAACACATGAATAATCATGTATCTAGAAGGACAGGAATTAAGAACATGTAACCCTAAGAAACAGTAATTTATAGGCCACTTCTTTAGATTTCTGATTACTCAGCCCCATCTTTTCTATTTCTGTATAACTCCGTTGGAGATTTAAATTTCTAAAATGTGAAATCCTCACTAAATCTGTGCTGAGTCGTTTGCAGTTCACAATTTTATTCATCGCATATTTTGATCAAAAGAAGTTATTTAAAGTATTTGAAAGGGAAAAATCATTTCTGCTCATAATTCCAGCATTGGCTAATACTTCGATTTAAAATTTTAAAATGAGAGTTCGGAGGTTACCTATACACTAGTATTCAATTTAAACATGTTGATACTGAGTTTTAAAATAATTAAATCCCTGGCCTGTAGTTATACAACTATGTGAAGAAAAGGCAGAAAAAGATTTAGTAGTTTGGAATTGTTAATTTGTATGACTTTTCCTCGTGTTCCTTCCTCCTCGTCCCTCTCCTGTCTTTTAGAATGGATTACTTCAACTTTCATTTATGACCAATATTAGAGTTCTAAAAAAATCAATTAAGAAAGAAACGTCTTTCCTCAAGTCCCAGGTAGAAGTGGAATGTGAATGTGGTGAGCAGGGAGTGATTTGAAGGAAACACAGGCCGTGAAACTTACTCTGGAAAACTCAGATGCTGAGCAGAGGAAGCAGCTCATCTTAGGAACTGAGCTTCATAATCAAATCAAACCGCCTGAAATAACACAACTGCCATTTCCATGGTCAAGCGGTTTCACCTGTTTGAGACTCAAAAAAACATTGTAAAAATGAATATAGTATATTTAACTTCTATTTATAAAATGGATTATTTAGAATAACGCATTGCGAAGCATTTTATACATTATTTGGAGTATAGGAAAATCTAAATAATGTTAACAGTTTTACAATAATTATCCATTTCTCTTATAATTAAACAGCATTTTCACTAGTGTATCTTCCCGTACACAGCCGTTACCACTTTCACATGCTTTTCTGACAAATGGAGCAATGGGGAAAAAGTAGTGGTGATTTAGTTGGCATTTACAGTAAAGGCTGTGCTTGTGTCTGGTACCTTGGAGGTTCACCTATGTTTTCAAATACATAAAGCCACTTTTAAGGAGGTGTGGGTGTTGAGAGATACGCACGGACACATAGACACAGATATGATGTCATATACGGTATTTTATGCATAGGTCATGTTAACAAAAAAATTCAGACATCAGAAACTTCTAATCAGATGACTCAAACAGAGGGGGGTGACCTAATCCATGAAGTTACCTGGGTGTGGGAGCATCAAGAGCTGACAGTGCCCCTGACAGGCTCCGAGTAGACTCTCAGATTTCCACTCCTCCTCTTTTAATGCGTTTTGATCTTTCTTCCTCATCACTGCGTTCTGCCTCCCTGATAGCCGCTGTGGGGTCTGGTGCCACAGCTCCATTTTTAAGGGAGAGAAATGGAATGTTAGACGAAGCAACACCAGCCGCTTTCTGTTTTCTCTTTAGGATCTGAATGGTCTTAGGCTCATCCTTTTCTTCAGAGAAATACAGTATACAGGAAAGGAGAAAGGAATTACAAAAGGGCCGGGGGTTCACTGATATACGAAATGGACCATAGCATTCAATTAAGATCAAACATAATTAATACTGTTGAATATTAATACTAAAATTTAATGTAAGTTAAATAATGTTAAAATAAGATTGTATTTTGAAAATAGTGGGAATTTCTGACTTTTTTTTCCTTTTTTTTGAGACAGAGTCTCACTATGTCACCCTGGGTAGAGTGCCATGGCATCACAGCTCACAGCAACCTCAAACTGTTGGGCTTAAGTGATTTTCTTGCCTCAGCCTCCCAAGCAGCTGGGACCACAGATACCCACCACAAGGCCCAGCCAATGTTGTTGTTGTTGTCATTGTTGTTTAGCAGGCCTGGGCTGAGTTTGAACCCTCCAGCCTCGGTGTATATGGCCAGTGCCCTAACCATTGTGCTATGGGTGCTGAGCCAAATTTTCTGATTTCTTATACTTGTCTTAGGTTGTAATCACTCAGTGGCAAAAGATCAATGCTATTCATGTGATAAATTTCACTTTGACTTAGGTGTTCATTAAATGTTCTTTGAAGATGAGAAATTATAAGTTAACATACTAATATGTATGTTAACAACTAATTTGTAGTGATTAATTAACAACTAATTTAATTCTATTTCATTGAAAAAGGTAGACATTCTAACTGCTGATTGAAATGGAGGTTTTTCTCTCTCATAATTTTTGTTACATATATATATGTTCCTAAAAAAGCATCATAAAAATCAAATTTACCAGAATTTATTTGAGGAAAAAAAAAGAAAGATCCATGAATTGGTCAGCACTCAGAACCACCAGAAGAGTTTCAGAGATCTCTGGCAGTATGAGTAGGACGTTTTTATAGGATGGTCACAGCAGTAAAGTAGAGAGGGTGATCATCTGATCATCTGATTGGCTATTCTAGGCATCTGCCATATTTACATATGAAAAGATAGGTATTTGCTTAATTTCAAAATGGTGTGATGAGTTGGCTGTCCATGATTGGGTGAAGTTGGCCTGCTTATAATGGGCTGAGACTCAGAAAGTCAGCTGTTAGTTACACTCCCGAGGAGTTAAGTTTCATTTGTTTACATGCTACGTTCTGTTTTAATTCACTGTGTAGAGTTTCAGGTACAGATGCAACCTCAGGCCAACCTTAACTTGATTTAATAATTACCCCCTCTTGATCAGCCTCTCAACTCTAAGAGATTGACCAAAAACTTGGGCACTGACACCACTCTCTGTCACCATCATAGTGGGCCTGTTTGGTCTTGGTGTAGAATTCACAAGTCATGTCATTAGGACATTTGAGTGCTCTTTATGAGATCTTTATATTTTGATGCTCGAAATGGAGAGGGACTATCCCACATGCTGGGGTGACTGCATTTAAAACTTTTGAGAGGATAAAACATGCTATGATGACGAAAACCATCATAATCCCAAGAGACTAAACTGTTCTCCTGCATATGAGGCCCTACAAACCAAACCAATTAAACCAATTAAAATCAAAGAATTATAAAAATAAGCTGGAAGAGGAATATACTTGTTATAACCAAGTCGCTTGTTTGTTGATTTCTTACACCTGAGTTTTTATCATATTGGATATATTTATTCAAGGACAGCTAGAGGTGTTAGATAACAGACACATACATGCTCCCTGCTCAGCTCACAGGTGGTCAAAGCAATCCTCTAGCAAGAGAATTTAAAGACGTTTTCTGCACAGCTATACCCTCTGCAGTAGTCAGCTAAACAGTTACTGGTGTGTGAAACAGATTTCTATTCATAACCTCATTTACATTTATGCTGATCCAGAGAAGAAGCATTCTACCCAAAGATGCCCATTTAGAGGGATTTATTCCTCCTGGCAAATTCCTCTTTAGTTCACAGTGCAAATGCATAGGTGTACATCAGTGTTCAGTTCCTACTGATTGAAGAGGTAGGGGCACCATGAGAATCTTTAACCCCCATTTGCCCCCTTATTTTTCACTTATAAAGACATGATGTTGCCCATACATGTGGTTAATAGTTCAATCCTCCACAAATAAAAATATATCCCATAGGGGCACAACAGACAGCTGCCTGTGGGATGCCGTGTGCCTTCCTGGTCACCAGTAGGGAAGCACTAGTAATTGTTATTCAAGGTTCCATTATTAAATCACGGCATGGTTGGAGGCTACTGACAATTAAAGGATTAGGGTTATAAATTTGTCTACAAGCTGTTGAATTGTCTTTATTTTGGTTTCTCATTCAATTTGTGGCATAATTTAACTACAAAACCCTCACAATAAATTTTGCCTACTGCTAAATTTAAACAAGGACTCCAGATACAGGAGTATAAAAGCCGACCGTATAAAAATACCAGGTGTGCAACTTGAACAAATAGTCACACTTGGAATATCAGTAAATTTGTTAGTGGGCGAGTCTGAGACTCTCTGAGATCATGGAGGGTTGTAGGATGAACACGACCTATCTGACATTCAGTTAAGTTTCCCGTAGATGTTAACTTTCCCGTATTGTGTTTTAATTATCTCATTATCTCTCCACGGAATAAACAAAAAAGAAACAGTAAGAAAACAGGAAAAGGTACACGGATTTGGCAGCAAGAAGTGAAAGAATCTTCATTTGTAGTCTTGGAAAAGCTGTCCGTGTTTACCACGTCCTCTGCTTCTGGGGAAGAAACTTCCCTTGTCAGCTTCACCTTGAGGTCTCCAAGAAGTTTACAGTCCCAAGAATCTGGAGAGGCCTCTTGAGTGGAGAGATGTGAAACCAACACTCAAAGTCCTGATGTTTTTCTATGTATAGAACTTCTTTTTGTCTGCTAGGGTTTTGGTGAAATAGGGAATGTGAAATTAACTAAATATAAATTGCTTTACAAAACAATTTGACAGAGGAAAGAAAAAACATAAATGCGTTCTAGCAAAACGAATACTAATGTTAAACTAAAACTAATAGTATAAAAGCTACGTGAATTACTTCATTAGTGGCTATCTTTTTTAAACATTATTTTCAAAATATATGAAAATGAGATATACTGAAAATGCAGAACACTTCGTATTTGGAAGTAGTAGCTTTTACTCTGAGGAATACAAAGATTAGTGACAAGTAAAGACAATTTAAAAGGAGTTTCAGAAATCTCAGGTATAGATTGGGGTCTATCTATCCAGTGACTGAGTCACGATGATACATATATTTAGGTGTATAATAACATCACTACATAATATTAAAATGTGAAGTGTATTAGTAGAAAATCCAAAGTTAACCCAAGAAATTAAAAACATTTCTGGAAAATTACTCAATTATTCATTAATTTTTATTTGTATTTATATAATGAATTCCCATTTCATATTCTAGCACAATGAATCATAATGTGATGGTAAACACACAATTGGGTGAGATAGGTATTATTTTTGATAACATTTAGTATCAAACAGGCTTTAGAGTAAAACTCATTAAGAGTAATAAGTTAGAGTTGTTGAATATTGACTACTAAATTCAGGAATAATGAAATAAAGGCTATGCGGGTGGAATACAGTGTTATAATGAGTTTAGCACGGCTGTTTTTAAATGTAGCTCAATATGTAGAGACGATATCTCAGCCACCAGTAAATGGTGACTATTAGGGTAGGCTTTCAAATTCAATATCTTTCCTTCATTTTCTGAGAAGTCAACATGTAAATAACGTTTATTTCTTGATTTTAACCCATGACCATATTAATTACCTTGGCTTTACAAATGCTTCTTGTTTATCGGTTGGTTCATTTTATTGATTAAAAAGTAACCAAGGGAAGATAATGAAAATTTAACATGAAGTCAAGCATAGTGTTCACCTTAAGAATCAATATATCCCAACAGATCGACTTCAAAATCCTATCATATTCAACCTTTCTGTAAATATTGAAGCTTGTGCTTGTCTTTTAAAGTTAGAGATATTAATCTAGTATTACTGACATTAAATGTTTTTCCAAATGTGTTTTATCCTTTTTTAGTCCTCTTCTAGTATTTTCTCAAAATACTAGAATTAATTTTGAATTTTATTTTGTTAATTAATAGAAACTGTTTAATGTTAAGAATAATTGAAAGTTTTATATCACACACGTGTCTCTGCTTTCAGAGAGAATACTTTCTATATGTAGCATCTCTTAAAATTTTTATTTTGTAAAGAGAAATTATAAGGAACAAAATAAAACAAAACATCTCAATCTTTTACTAAAAGCAGGTGTATTAAGTAACACATGGATAACACATGGGCGGGGAATTCTTTGCGTGTGTCTCTGAATATACATGTGTGCACAATGTGTTGGAGGCTATACTGTCAAAAATAATTTTTTCTTTTTATTAGAGGTATATGTTAATTTTAGAGAAATTATGAGGAAAAGAAAAGAGAGGAAAAATTTTCCGTACAAAAAAATGAACTGCTACCTGCTATTATATTAAGCTTTTCTATTTCAGCCATTACCAGGTAGAGATCTCTAAACTTTATCTGGTTTGTTGCAATTTATTTTTAAAACATGTGTAACATCATAGTTCTTGCTGTTTTAATGGACTGATAATCACTATGATTGCAATTTATAGTCACTATGAAAAATAGGTTTGTGTAAATGGATATTTGATTTTTCTTTTTAAGTCAGAGTCTTGCTCTGTGGCCCTGGCTAGAGTATAGTAGTGTCATCATAGCTCACAGCAACCTTAAACTCTTGGACTCATATAATTCTCGTGCCTCAGCCTCCAGAGAAGTAGCTGGGACTACAGGTTTGCACCACCACCACATCCAATTAATTATTTTATTTGAAGGAGTGATGGTGTCTTATTTTTGCCAGACTGGTCTCAGACTCCTGACCTCAATCCTCTCAACCTTCCAGAGTGTTAGGATTTTTTACAACCCTAACGGTCATCATTGTCATCATTACACCAGTTAGTTCATCATTACATGACTAACTTGTTCAGCCCGTGTGAACTAAAACATTGCTTTCTAGATTTTTCTTATGATTGTCACCATTAATGATAGGTTGATAATTTTCAACAAATTTACATATCTGTAATTTTTTTTCCTATGCCTATAATTTCTTGTGTGCTTGGTGTATTACTGTGTACGTGTACATGTATAGCTCGGGTATATATGTAATAGACTGTGAATTTTTTATAGTGGTATTAAAAATGAACTATGTAGGTACATCTCATCATTTGTTTACCCAGGTAAAATGTTAATTTATATTGGTATTCAAAACTGGAATGGATTTTAATACTTTCTTGTAATTATAATAGTTCTGTTATGTTTACCTTACTAATTCATAAGGCAATTATATAATTACTATGTCATCATATCTATTTATTGTATATTGTGTTTATAACTTTTGCCTATGGTAGTTGTAATTAATATTTAATGGAATATCAGAATTTATTTCTTAATAAAAATATTGATATGCCTATAATTAATGATTTCTCGTTGATTTAATAAAGTTCACGACTTTAGTTTGGTGGCAGGAACTTGTAACTTACTATTTTAATAAAATTTTCACCTACATACCATGATTCTGTCTTTTCAATCCCAGGTTTGGTCAGCAAAATCACCGCCTATGCTATTGCACAGTTGCAATTTTGCAAACATCTTAAGTTCTGCGTTTTTTTAATTCATCTTAATATCGATCATGTATAAACTTATAGAAGAAACATGAATAATAAAATCAACCACAAATGTGTATGAATCCTTTTCAATTTCTGTGTAAGGAAAGTCTGTGGAAATATATTACTTTTCTCAATTGCAAGAGAAGCAAGACGCAGAAGCAGTTGGGGAAAATACGTTCACTACTTTCTCCGCAAAGAAGAAAATTACGAGGAAAAAACACCCCCTATTAAAATAACATGGAAATAAGTCAATCCTGAATAATAACAAGTAACAATGAGCTCAAAATAAAATAATGTCTTTTCAAGTCAAGGAAAAGCTACCAGCCAGCTCATGACTGTAATCCTAGTACTCTTGGAAGGCCCGCTTGATCTCAGGAGTTTGAGACCAGCTTGAGCAAGAGCAAGGGCAAGCACCCATCTCTAGTAAAAATACAAAAAAAAAAAAAAATAGCTGGTCATTGTGGCAGGTGCCTATAGTCCTAGCTACTAAGGAGGCTAAGGCAGGAGGATCTCTTGAGCCCAGGAGTTTGAAGCTGGGGTGAGCTAGGCTGGACAGCAGAGCAAGAGTTTGTCAAAAAAAAAAAAAAAAAAAAGGCAAAGAAAAGAGAAGTAAGTAATAAGTAACTAGAAAAAAAAAGCAAAGAAAAATAAGTAACTAGAAAAGATGTTTGCGTATAGAACAAAGGAATTTGTGTGTCTCCATGAAGTCTTAGAGCCCTGTTAATCAGAGGTGACAACTATTATGAATTTTCATTGGGAAAAGATAGTATATAAAATGGGCTGGAGGAGGGGAGAAACCTAATTAAAGTGTGTGTCTGTGTATACATATAATATATATGTAAATACAAGAGAAAATAGGCCTGCATTTAAATCAAGATGTGTGATTTGCTATACTGATTTGCTGGTCTCTTTCTATGCTAAATTCCTTCGAAGTTTATTAAAGCTCGTTATTTGAGTAAAATAAATATCCACTTTCATTTCTCTAATCAAGTTACAGACGTTTTTAAGTATTCATCACTGTCACTTACAACATTCCTTCATTGAAATTCATTTCACATATTTAAGAGCAGTTGGTGCCTCATTTATCTGAGTCTAACCAAAATCCACGTATGTCAGGGTATTTCACCATGGAAACATTACCCTATCAGTGAGATAATGAGCTATTAAAGAATGGCGGTTGAATAATGGACCCCGTGTAAAGAGAGACCACCTAAGAGGTGGTTTGTGGGAAATAACAACCACCAGTCCAAACCGAAATCAAACATATCGTCCATGGCAGCCGTAGAACAAATCACAAAACTCTTTTTTTTTTTTCAATTAAATCATAGCTGTGTACATTAATGCGGTCATGGGGTACAATGTGTTGGTTTTATACACAATTTGAAATGTTTTCTTCAAACTGGCTATCATAGCCTTCACGGCATTGTTTTAGTTATTGAGTTAAGACATTTATAATCTACATTTAGTAAGTTTCACATGTACCGTTGTGAGATGGGCCATAGGGCGGGTGCACCGCAGCTTGGTCAGCGCCAGTCACCTGGGAGGACCTGGCCCGCGTCTGGCATCTCCACCTCGGGGTGGTGCTGCAGCAGATCAGGGGAAGGCAGAGCTGGGGAAGCAAATGCGGTGAGAGGCAGAAGCCTGCGAGTCCTAGATAGTGGAGGGAGATCACAGCACAGCCCGCGCTGCTGCCTGTGCCAACCTCAGAACCCCCCTTTGCCCTAGAGAGCCCTCCTCTGGCTGCGCTACTCCCCTGCGAGCATTTCACAGGCTCACGGGTGTTACAGGGCTCCCTCATTCAGGGTGAAAAAGGACCCCTCACTTCCTAGGCCCGGGCGATTTCATGTAAGTTTCCTATGTTTGGACAGTTTGGGGAAGGGACTGTATCCCCATTAAAGCGCTCATTCACCCTCCCCCAGCCGGAGGGATCCTATCCAGTCATTAAAGCGCTCATTCCCGCTGGGGGAGGGATCCTATCCATTCATTAAAGAACTCATTCACCTTCCCCCAACAGGAGGGTCCTATCCATTCCTTTGTTACCAAGTCCTGGCCAGATGTAAGTGCAAAGGACCCACACGACCCTATATACTCCTAGACAAAGAACCTAGGCAGAGAAAATTTTTCTGACTTGGGTTTTTCCTTCTGCCAGGAGGTCTGGTGGTTTTTCTTCATATTCTTTTCTGTTAAATAAGTCCTCTCTTGCCACGGATCTGTGGTCAGTTAATTCATTCTTTGAATCCTGGAGACCAAGGACCTACTGAAGAAGAAATTCCGGCAACATTCTGACTAACATCAATTCATGTCTGAGTACTGCTGGCCTTCATGAGGATTTATGAAGTCTCCATTACAGGATATAAAATAGATACATCGTATTTTTTCTTAGCCCTTGATTCTTCTGACTTGGACTTTAAGATTTTAGCTTCGAAAATAGCAAAGAAATCCCATATGGGACGTAACAAGTCTGATATATTCCAAGTCACCTCTTGTTCTGTGTGGCATGTGTAATGTTTAAGCCTCAGTGGCATATTCAGGAAAACATAAGCAACATTTCTTTCTTTTTTTTGAGACAGAGTCTCTGTTTCCCTGGGTAGAGTAGAAGGGCGTCAGAGCTCACAGCAACTTCAAACTCCTGGGCTCCATTGACCTTCTTCCCTCAGCCTCCCACATAGCTGGGACTACATAATGCCTGGCCAGTCTGGGTTTTTGGGTTTTTTTTTTTTTCTTTTTCTTTTTAGTAGAGACAGGGGGGTCTCAGTCTTGCTTAGGCTGGTCTCAAACTTCTGAGCTCAGGCTATCCACTTGCCTCTGCTTCCCTGAGTGCTAGGAATGAGTCACCATGACGGCCTAACATGAAAGTGTATTGAAATAATACTATTTCATGGTAACTCTTTAGAGTGTATCAGAGTAGGCGTACTACATTATGATAGCATAATGTTCATCGTAACCTGGTTAATACATATATTGACTATTTCACTGGAAAATAAGAGGCGATAGACTCAGAGGCTGTTTTGTTTTAGCAGCTAACACAGCATGCGTGCTTTCTTTCCATCTTTAACTATCTTCATTTCATGTGAAAACTGACTTCCCACAATGACTACAACATTTCTGCCAAACGCCTTCGGATATGCAGTATAGTGTCATTAAATAAAGGTAAGATTGGCAGATGTAACAGAAGACATCCAGTTAAATTTGAATTTCTAATAAAAAGCAAATAGGCTTTTGTGTAAGAATAGCCTATGCAAAATTATTATACTGTTCATCTGAAATTCAAATTTATCTGGATATCTTGTATACATAGTTCAGTTCCTAAGCCCAGAAATTTTACTAAAAGAAACTATAGAATTTTGCGTGTGGAGATGCTTACAAAATGTGGTACCTTCTCGCCACAAGTTTCTGCAAAATATCTCCTTTTTTCTTATTTTCCTAATTTGGGTCATGCTTCTTCTATATCTGAACATATAATGGTTGGTAAGGGAATTTTTTTTTTTTTAGGCTGTGTTAAGACTAAACTTATGCTATGCTAAATTATATTCTGCTAAATTATATTCTACTAAATTTCTGAAGAAATGTAATCAGAATGCAATGAAAATTTAGATGTTGTGAAGAGAAGGATTTAAAGGTTGAGAAAGTAACAAGTCTTACATAATAAAATATATGGCAGGAGCAATATAGTATATTTTAAAATAATATTTATGCTAGACTTTGTGTGTCTTTTACTCATTAACTATAAAACCCTGGACCAATTTACCTCTGTTTATCAGTTACCTCATTTCTGACATTGCTCTATGTTACATGTACTGTCTACAGTACTTCACAATAGATTTTATTTACAATATATGAGAAATAAATAAGCAAATATGGTCTATATAGCACTTAACTTCAAACTTGTTTGAGTACTCAAAGTACTTTGTAAGGCTGATTCTTCAGTATGTTATTAGTAAACATTTTTTTGAGCCCCTGAATATTAATTTGAAATTCACTGCACTTTAGCTAATTTGTTTTCTAACAATTTCTATAAAAAGTAAGAGTAAAATACTAGTGGCTACATGTCTCAATTTTATTGTTAACAATAAGTAGTCCCTTGAAATCATTATGTGGCGGCCACATACATTTATGTAATATCAGAGAGTAGAGCCAGTTGAAAATCAGAGATGAATCAGAGGCACAAAATGGGAATAAACTGATCAAAACCAACTGATGATTCAGTTTATAATACCCCATCATAATTTCGTTACTTCTTTTCTTCTGCTGGATTTGGGATTGGATTGCTCGTCCTTTTCCAATTCCTTGAGACAGTTCACTAGGTTGTTAATTTACGGTCTTTCTGACTTCTGGATAGGAGCATTTAATGTAATGCACCCCCCTCTTACTACTGCGTTTGCTGTATCCCACAGGTTTTGTGAGCTTACGGCCTCATTGTCATTTTGCTTAAAAAATCCGATGATTTCTTTCTTTATTTCCTCTTAACTCAGCTGCCATTCAGCAGTTAGTTGTTTAGTTTCCACAACTTTGCATGGGGATGAGTGTTTCCGCTGGAATTGTTTCTACTTTTACTCCATTGTGGTCAAGCTGCAGGGCTAGAGGTGGTGCTGGGGGTAGTACCACTGGACCGACACCAAAGCCATCCAGGTGCTGCTGGGTTGTTCCAAGCAGGGCATTCCAGTCCTGAGTGTGGGGGACAGGGCAGGGGGTGCCAGAGCCAGGATGGGGAAAGGGGAGCAGGGTGGGGTAAGGAGGAACAGGAAGAAGGAAGATGTCACAGAAGGCTCAGCACCCACCACCAGACTCTCACAGACCTTAATCTCATAATATACGGATAGCAGAGACATGTATCTATATTTTTATTCAGATCTTCCTTAAAATAGCTACATATTATAGTTAATATTTTTGTATAGTGAAGCCTGAAAACTTATCTTAAACTCAGTAAAAGAAAGTTGTGTTCCTTAATTTCTTTTTAACTCATCTCTTATTCCCTATGAGTTCCCTACCCTTAAGTGGTTTTCAGTAGTAAGCAAAGGATGTCAGTTTTTAGGGACATGGGAGAGTAAAAACAAAATCTATTAGGCTTATTTTAATCTTTTACACACAATCCCTGTGAGTAAATATAAGGAAATGTCCATGCTTTCAATAGCCTTTTTCTCTTGACTGGCCCTATTCAGAGTGGACAGTGGAAGAAGGCTATTGTGATGGGCAAGAAGGAAAATGCCGGTCCACAAATCCATAAGCTGTCTGTGGGCTTTCTCATGCTGGCATGCTCGGGTTTGATTGAATTCTAGCCTTGGGCCTTCAGCTAGTAAATGGGTGTGATGTTTGTGGGGTGGCTTGTTCACTGCAGTGGGTCCGTCTTACCTCTCTTCCAAATGAACTTGGGTCAGTCAACCTCATTAGTAATCTATCCTGCTGCCTGATCATCCCATGGCCCTAAGCTCTAACTGCTTGCTACATTCCTCATTTGGATTCTTGCCTCGCTGTCTTCAGCCTCTATTTCGTGGTCCATTTCTTCCCTTGTAGCTGTAGTACATGCATGGAGGTCAACTCGGTCAGTTTAGTCACTTCTACAACCCTAAAAGGAAGTTGGAGATTTCTAAATCACACCATGCTAAATAGAAACTCAAGGATATTCAAGATTGCCAGATAATCCACATAGCTGAATAATATAGTTTATCTGCCCAGTTTTGTCTGCTGAAGCCCACTGATCTGGATGAGACTAGTGTACAGATTCTCTCCTTTAAAAACCTAAGATATAAAGTGTGCAAAATACCTTTTTTCTCCCAGTTTTGAAATCTGTGCAAACCAGATCAAGACATCTGTCTACCTGGCTCTTTCCTGGGCTTCTCAAACCCTTGGGACTGTGACAGCTGGTCCTTCCTCATTTTTTTTTCCTATCTGATTCAGAATTTCTGTCAGTTAAACACCGTGAATTCCAGGACTGGGGTCTGGATATGATAATACAAAGTATAAGAAACACAGACATATTTTTCACTTTGATAAATTTTAAAATTCAAAATCTAAGTAATAATATTCTATTCTTTGCTATCCTGAAAAAGAATCCAATCACACATTTGTTCTTTTAAATATAGTTCAGAATATAAAATATGAGTTCAATATTAATATGCACATATATATATCCATAAAAACATACACATATGTATTCCAAGATATTTTCTCTGGAGCATGACATGAATATATAAACAAAGCAGAATTCTGAGCTAGTGCACATTATTTTGGGAGAATGACATCACATCTAAGAAAAACTTGTCAAGAATGTTTTAAAAAGGTGACGAAGTTGTTTCTACCATATATTTAATTTTAAAAAAGTTGGCTAGTGGCAGAGAAATTAGTTATTTTTTCATAATGACCCTAATCAGCCCTTTGATAGGCTATCAAAAAGTGATTTTTTTCTTTTTTTTTTTTTTAGGAGAAAGATTCCACAAATTTTTATTAGAATCTTAAAATAGCTGACAACAACAAAGTTTAAACAAATGGTGCACTAACTTGTGCAAATGTATAAGTTCCTTGCCAAGAAGTAAGTCAGAGGACAGACCTATGTAATGTACTTGTTTCATGTCCCCATCTAAAAGACGTTCAAGCCTTTACTTATAAGAATATATGAGAAACTTATAATGGTAAAGGGAAAAAACAGTATGTCAAATATTATCCTAATACAGGGCAGGTGGCGCCCCAGCCAGCTTGGTGGAGCCGAGGGGAGAATCTGTAGTCTCAGCCCTTCCTCAGGGCGTTGGTGTGTGGGTGGAGTGGCAGCTGGCAGAGGAACCAGAGGGTTGGAGGGGGGAGCAGGAGGCTCCAGTAGCCAGAGAGGAGGGGCCAGACAACTGCTGGAGAGACACCAGTGCCTTCGTGTCTCTGTCCCCTTGCACTGGAGGCTGGACAGGGAACCCCCTATTTCCTAGGCCTGGTCAATTTCATGTGAGTTTCCTAGGCCTGGGAACTAAAGGGACTGTATCCATTGATTTGTTACCAAGTCCTGGCCAAATGTAACCACAGAGGACCCATGCCACTACATGTACCCTAGACAAAGAACGGGGTGCAGAGCAGAGAGAGAGGTTCCTTCCCACTTTGGTTTTTCTTTCCGACAGGAGCTTTGGTGTTTTTTCTCCGAATTCTTTTCTGTAAAATAAATCCTGTCTTATATTCCTGACCTGTAGTCTGTGGATTCCTTCTTCCATCCATGAGACCAAGGACTTACTGTAGACGAAACTCCAATACTGTATTTTATATTTGAAATTTTATTAGTGTGGTAGTTTTAATTTTGTTTTTTGCATAAGAAGGCCTCTTTTCAAGTGTACTATTGTCACATGTGATCAGTGACGAGCCACCTACTCTTTCTAAGCTTCAGTCCCTGTGCCTGTAAATTTCTTAAGCCTGCATAAGAAAGGTGAAGAAACCGGATTGGGAGCAGTGGGGATGGAGAAAATGAAACCCAAGAAAAGACACAAGTGAGGAAAGATGGCGTCGGGGAATGTTCCATGCAGCTGATGGCTGCAGCCAGCACCAAAACACAAAATCAGCTTCATTTTATAGTAGATCGTCAGGGATGTTCATGAGGAAGTAGCATAGACATATTTTTGCTCTTATAATGTGATTGGAAAATGTAAATGACTTTATCAAAAACAAATTTTCTTGTTAATGGTTTCTACTTAACTTCGTTAACATATGTTAAAAGGTAAAAAGGGAAATGGCAAGGATTTCTGCATAGTTTCTAAAGATGAACTAGACAAAGATAGAGCCACTGACTTCTAGCAGAGGGAGGTGGAGGAAGGATTATTGTTGTTTTGGGAAAGGAGGAGAAGCAGCTGGGGGGTCATTCACTGAATTCTCCCCAGGCTGTGAGGGCCCTACTGCTTCACCCCCTGCTCTCTACATACTAAATGGCCCAGAGAGACATTAAATGAGATAGATACAAATAATGTTTTATTATCTAGAATAAATTACACTTTGTGTATTAATATTAAGGATATAGTCTTCTGGAAAAAAAAAAAACCTTTAGTGTATTCTATAGAGACAACAGGTGTGAGATATTTTTGTTAACAGCTGAATAAGGTACTAAGTTCCATTTTATAGAATAAGCATAAAATCAAGTATAAATGATAAGACTTTGATAAGATTTTTCACTTGATTAGAGTACAAAATCATAACTTGACAGAGTATACTAAATATCAAGTTTTTCTCTTTTAATGGAATTGGATTTTAAGAGTTATGAGGTAATATTGAAAAAATATATATATCATGATGTATTATAAATGCAAGACATATAGAATATTTTCCATTGAAACTATGGAAGAATTTTTCTTCTTTAAGAAGAAAGAGCGTGTAAAAAGACATAATTTATTTTCTGTAGTAGATTAGAACCAAGTGAATATCATCACGTGGATTTTTTCTTCATGGTGACTTAAAGGGGCATGCTTATCATGTTGAATTTTGTTGTCACTAGATGGCATAGTATATGTAAAAATAAAGAATTTACTAAATTGATGAAGTTAAATTAATATTACATAAACACAAGCATGTCAACCATCAGAAAATGTCATCAAATGTAAGTAGTAATAATTACAAAAGAAACCAAAACATTATGTAAACATTTTCTTCAAAGTTCCTTTTATCACTACAATTTCTTAATAACTAAGCACAAAATAAATTTCAATTTTACATACTAATCCGACTATAGTTTACAGATATTCTTAAATTCTAAAATGGTTAATTTAGGATGTTGTCTCATTGAAATGAACATAAAATGATGAAAATAATTTGACTTAACAAAAAAATTCTCCCAGTTAAGAAAGAGAGAAAATATATTTATGGGATTTAACAGAAACTCAATTTTTTTAAGTCATTCATGTGTATTATTTATTAATAAAAAGCTACTAGAAAGACATTTTTCAATGTGATGCACTGCAAGCTCCATTGTATCTGCTCCCAGTGTCAGAACAGGAAAGAGCTGAGACTAGAACTTTGATTATTTACTGCTTCACACATACTACTCTGATTACTAAGTTCTACAACCACAATACTTTGTTCATTCTTGGTTTTCTTTTGTTTCTCTTTCAATGTTGGGCAGTGCTCAGGGGGAATAGCACATCTCTGTTCCGGGTAGAGCAGAGTGGCTGGGGAAGATAAATTGCAAGATGGTTCACTCATCTGGATGGCTATTGGCCAGAAACTTATCTGGGACCTTCAGCTGGGAATCTAAATTCTCTTTCCCATGGCCACCTGCGCTTTCATTTACAACCTGGCAGGGAATGTTTCAGAAACAAGACATGGAATTTAACAATCTTCTTTTTATTATTTTTTTTTATTAGATCATAGCAGTGTACATTAATATTATCATGGGGTACACTGTACTGTTTCTGTATACAATTTGAAGTACTTTCATCCAACTGGTTAACATAGCCTTCATTTCTTTTTCTTAGTGAGATTCACATGTATCCTTATAGGATGAACCATAGGCACAATCCCACCAATCACCCCCCTCCACCACTACCCACTGCTCCCCTCTCCCCATATTCCTGGGCTAAAATATGGTTATAGCTTTCCTATGAAAGCTATAAATTAGTTTCATAGTAGGGCTGAGTACATTGGATACTTTTTCTTCCATTCTT
>CAUYQV010109815.1:0-26356 GCA_963574575.1 Galagoides demidoff
AGAGGGAGGGTAAAAGGTGGGACCACACCTATGGAGCATATTGCAAGGGTACAAGTCAAATCTGTCAAGTGTAGAACATGAATGTCAACACAATCAAGTAAATGAGGTGAAAGCTATGCTGATTGGTTTGATGTAAGCACGTCAGATTGTATAAAAAAAAACCCACTGTACCCCACATATGCATAAATGTATTCATGATCTATGTGTATATGACTTAATAGAAATATATATAAAATAAAATAAAAAATAAAGTGTGTGTGAGTAGCCCAGAGTCAGTCCTAAACACTTCCAAGTATTTTAAAACTTTGGAATCAATGTATTCTCTCACTAGCGGAGATGATGTCTGCTCTTCATCTCAGAGGTACTTCATAGTGGTTTGGAATAGATGAAGCCCCACCCAGCCTAATGATTAGCATGTGAGATACGTTATGTCCTTCCTCTGTGCTCCAAGATGGTTACTGATTGCATAAACTCTTCATAAATGAAAGTGCAACTAAGCATTTAATATATATTTCAAGATAAATAGACGAGAGGATCTCTGATTGATTGGACAGCAACTGTCTGGGCAATGATGATTATGGCTGAAGTCAGCATTTATTCAAGTGCGTTTTCTCCCTCTTTCGCATGATGCCGACGGCCAGGGTGGTGTTTTTCGTTTTTCGCCAGAGTAATGATGCAGTTTCTAATCACCCCATTTCCTGGAATTACTTTCAGTATTGGCTGAAGGGGAGGAGGACACTCTAATAGTTTTTAAAAAATATATAACAAAATACAAAAAGAAGAGGAAGAGGAAAACGTGAAATGGGGAGTCATACATAGGAAAGTAATAACAACAGAGTGTTAGAGTGACATGTTGGACTTTCTTCAGGGGATCTATAGATTCTTGTTTTGTCTGAAACACTGCTCTGTTTTCTTTATTTTGCCAAAACGCTTTGTGGAGATTACCAATTTATTGGCTCTGGGAATCTTTTGTTTTTTATAATAATATCCAAGAACAAAGCACCCTCTGTATAACATATTATACGTGGAATTTGGGGAGGGAAAAGAATCAGTCTTCTTTTTTTTTTTTTTTTTTGGCTGGGGCTGGGTTTGAACCTGTCACCTCCGGTATATGGGGCCAGTGCCCTGCTCCTTTGAGCTACAGGTGCTGCCCAAGAATGAGTCTTGAATGTATTCAGGTTAGGAGAGGAAACCGGATTTAGTTGCTGGATAACAAACCATATGGGCCTCTGAGGGTCAGTGCCCATGTGAGTGTGTGCACCTGTGTGTACGTGTGTGTTGTGCACCCACCTTGCACAGGCTTACCCACATATGAATTCAGAATATGACCTGAAGTCAAAGATTGACCTAGGCTTACTCTGAATGTGTGAGATCACCCCCTTCATCCCTGCCACATATGTTTCGTTTCACGTTAATTTAGTTCGGTGATGGAAGGTCACTGAAGTCAAAAATACATGTGTGGCATGATTGGAAAAATCTACTAAATTCTTTTTAAGATGAAAATTTATTGGAATGACAAAATTCATCTCAAGTAACAACACAACCCACAAACGGGCACACAGACCATGTGACACTTCACTCACATGAAGTGAGGTGACAGCACTACTGCTCAAGGGACAGCAAAATGGCAAAAAGTAGGGCTTGCAAAGGCTGCTGAGAAGCCACAATATTATAATCTTTGCCAACACTAAAGCATCTATTTGGTTTATGTTTACTTTTAACAGATTCTTCGGCGGGGGGCGGGGGGGGACATTTTAAAATCGTATTTCTGAGACTTCAGCAGATCAGAAATAACCATTTAGAAATAAAATGGTTTAGTTAGACTGGAGCAGAACTGAGAAAGAGGCCCATATAACAAGGGGACAGTAGAACTTAGCCAACATGGTGAATAAAAAAAAGCGATTAGGCACAGTCAAAAGTTTTTAAAACAATATTACATTTCAAGGACATATATGGTCAAGCCATATAACTCTACGCTCTGCAATAGCCTCTAAGCCTGTCAGTGCAGAAAAAGTGATGGCAAGCATCTAGAAAAAAATAAGAGAAAATCTATATTTTAGAAGGCAGCAAAGTGTGTAATATTTTTAAATGGCTAAAAAAGCTTTGGTGCTTATTCAGGTGGGGATTTCACATGAGAAACGTGACAGATTCCCTACTGATGTCGAGCAAATGCAGATTCACTGCAGACATGTGTCAACTTTTTGTTTCTTCATAAAGATACAGTTCCTGGGGGACAAGTTGTTTACATTTTATGTTGAATTCATTCCCTTTACAACATTTTCCTGCTTTCTTGGAGCTAAAAACTTTGAAAATACTATTACTGGGTCATATACTTGGTAAAGTAAACTCGTCTTTAAAGCAGAGCCAATTACACCTTTGTATGTGGGTTCTAAGACATGAGCCAGGAAGTCCTAGGAGGCAGAAGCCAGATTGGTGAAAATTCTCCCTATCACTTTCTCTTGATTCCTTTACCCATGCAATTCTTTCTTTCCCAAATATGAAACTCAGTTGCACGTTCCAAATTCTTCCGAAGTAAAAACAAATAAAGAAAAAAAACAATGATTGAACTTTGATCAGTTACAAAGGAAAAATGAAGTTAAAGGAATAAGGCAAAGATAATGAGAACCAAGATTGAAAGTTTTATCTAGCTATCAAATTGTTCCACGGTATAATGACCTTTTGGCTATCCCAGAACATGAATACCCTTCCTATCTGTCAGTCTCTCTCTCTTTCTCTCTCCATTTGACTGGTTCTTTTTGAAAGGGCAAATGTTCTAAGATATGGGAATGATTTCCCTTTATCCCTTCTATAAGTATATTTTTTAGTATTGTGCATAGTTTTCCACGTCTTAGTTCAACAATACATTTTTAGAAAAAATTATCAAGTCCTCTATTTCTTAAATGAGAATATAATTTTCCTTCAAATGGTTTAGTCAATAATATAAATTTGATATGTGGGCAAGGAAGAGTTTCACAGTATGATAATTCCACGGGGTCCTTCTCTTACGAAAGCAAAAGGGCCTGCTAGGAAAACACTGTTGGAAGAATGTCCAGCCAAAGCAAAGCTCAGATCAGGTTGGGGGTTTGAAATTTCTTAAATAGAAATTAGAATTCTTGAAGCGTTTATCATTATAGTCCAATAACTGCTTAAAGGCAGAGGTAATCTGAGCCAGGTTGCGCTCTCTCCTGGGTTGCAAGAAATCACCTATATTTCACTATTGGCAGTAATTTGTATTCCATTTTAGGTCATATGTTGCGCTAATTGATTTGAAGAACTTCATTAGGCTTATTTTTCATTCATTCTAAAAGACTGTTGGTTTCAAGTAGCCACATGAGTTTCAAGCTTCAAAAAATAGTTGTGAAGATTGCATCTGCATCTTTGCCTGGGTGTAGCGAGCTGAATGATATTGCTTACTTTTCATGCTTGACGAAGAAATTCTGTTTTTAACTCTAAATCATTTAGGTGATTATGCTTGATATATATAAACCCTGTTTTTGAAAACTCACTTTCAGCTTTTGAAACTTAAGGTTCTCACCATGTTTTGGAATTCTAAAACTACCTGGGTTCTAGCCTTCTTCCCCATCCATAAGTATAATAATACATATAATAATAAAGTTAGTGAGACAAGGCCCTCATGAAAGGTAGAAAATCATCTTGCAGGCTTGGTGCCGGTAGCTCAGTGCTCAGGGCGCTGGCCACATACACTGAGCCAGGCGGGTTCGAACCCAGCCAGGCCTGCTAGACAATAACGGCAACGACAAAAAAAAAAAAAAAAAATGGCTGGGCTTTGTGGTAGGTGCCTGTATTCCGAGATACTTAGGAGGTAGAGGCAAGAGAATCACTTAAGGCCGATAGTTTGAGGTTGCTGTGAGCTGTGACACCACAGCACTCTACCGAATGGGACATTGTAAGACTATGTCTCAAAAAAAAAAAAATCATCTTATAACTTTAATCCCAAGTTATGTTCTCTAGGTAACAAGCGTGAGAGAGGGTACAACAGGAAGTACACTAGGGCCGTGAGTGGACAGGAATAAATTGTCCTTCTGGCTAGAAGCCAGGTTATAATAGCACTTTTACTTTTTAATCTTTTACCTATAAAATGATACTCTCTGTGTTCCTCAGGCTAAGCACAGATTTTATTCACTGAGTAAAAATAATATCTAAAAAGGGGAGAACTCAAACAGAACCTATTAAATAATTGCACAGAAGATGAGCCTCCTAAAGGCAGGGGAGTACTTTACATGATGGTAGCTATTCAAACCCACAGTCTCATAATAACCAACTGAGTTTCAAAAAAAACCTCATAGTTTAAACATGTTAGCCTTTCCATGAACAATCTGAATTAGTGAAGTTGTATTGTATTTCATAACTAAGCTCTTAGATATTACAAAGACACGCAAGAACCCTGAGTGTCTGGCCCAAATCAAACATTAGTGGAAAGTAGTTCATCAACTTTAGAGGTATCTTTGAAGGATGACTTTTTTTTTTTCGAGACAGAGTCTCACTACGTTTCTCTTGGTAGAGTGCTATGGCGTCACAGCTCACAGCAACCTCCAACTCCTGGGCTTAAGTGATTCTCCTGCCTCAGCCTCCCAAGTAGCTGGGATCACAGGCACCCACCACAATGCCCAGCCATTCCTGGTTGCAATTGTCATTGTTGTTTAGCTGGTTTGGGCCTGGTTTGAACCCACCAGACTCAGTGTATGTGGCTGGTGCGGTAACTACTGTGCTATGGGCGCTGAGCCTGAAGGATGACTCTTAAAAGGAGACATCTTCATGAACAGATGGTTTCAATGGTTCATTTCATTTTCATTTAGGTCCTTTGGTAAGAAGAGTAAATAATATGATCCTGGGAATTGATGGGCCTGTATTGAACAGGGTATGATTAATTTAATGGGCATATAATAGTTTACCATAATATTTTAGCAAGTTTCCAATATTTGGTTATTTTTATTCTAAGCCATTTCACTGACTATGGTGGACAGCCTTACATGAAATTTTATCTTTTATTTACTTTCTCCTCTGGGGCAAATCTTCATGGTAAAACCAGCTGAAGTAGCTCATCTATATTAAGAAATGAAGGAAATTGCATTTGAAGTTACTGTTCCATCATTTCCATTGCTGTTGTTTGAGTTGGTTATTTTTCTAAGGCTACTTTAGAAAAGAAAAAGAAAAAAAATTATAGCAAAAAATGTGAGTCTACTGTATGTTTTTGCTTGTGGCCTGAAGTAGACATCTGGTTTACATTTTCTGTGTGCTTCAGAATTTTACTGGCACTTGAAAACATGATAGGAAAATTAAACCAGGGATGAATGGTTTAGAATTAGACTGAGGAGGAAGATGAGGCTGCATAAGCTCAAAACGTAGAATGACCTACTTCTTTCAAGGAGATGAATCCTACACTCTGTCTCCCGAGGAACGTGTGCATATCAGCCGCGTGCTTTCCAAGGGTGAGGCCTACACATTGGCGTCTCTCTCATGTCAGAGGGAAGCCATCAGGACCAGCGCTGTCTGTCTGTCAAGAAGGCAGTGTGCTATCTCCTCGCTGTCTTCTATGGCTAATCCTCAGAAGAAGGGAGGAGGATTTGGAGAAACTTGAGACACATTCAAGTTGGGGAAAAAACAAAAACTAAAAAACAATGTTTAATGGTAAGTGAAATAAAGCACAGAAAGGAAATTCTCGCATGTTCTCTCTCATATGTGGGGGCTGGATATTAAAAACAATTGATCGCTGGGCGCGGTGGCTCACGCCTGTAATCCCGCCAAGGTGGGTGGATTTCCTGAGCTCACAGGTTCAAGACCAACCTGAGACAGAGCGAGACCTCATCTCTAAAAATAGCTGGGTGTAGTGCCAGGCGCCTGTAGTCCCAGCTACTTGGGAGGCTGAGGCAAGAGGATCACTTAAGCCCAGGAGTTGGAGGTTGCTGTGAGCTATGACGCCACAGTACTCTACTCAGGGCAACATGGTGAGACTCTGTCTCAATAACTAAATAAGAATAAAAATACAAAAATAAATGAAAAAATAAAATAAAAAACAACTGACCTTCTGGAAACAGAGAGTAGAAACATGTTTACCAGAGATGGGGAAATTAGTGCGGAGGAGGACACAAAGTGAGGATGGTTAATAAGAGCAAAAATATAGTTAGAATAAATTATATTTGATCACATAAGAAAGTGGCTAAAATCAAAAATAAGTTAGGATATACTTTAAAATCAAAATAACTAAAAGGGTGGTATTGGAATGTTTCTAACACAAAGGAATGATACACGTTTGAGGCAATGGATACCCCGATTATCCTGATTTGACTAATTCCCATTGTATGTTTGTATCAAAACATTACATTTACTGTGTAAAGATATTTAACTATTTTTATCCATAATAATTAAAATTTATTGAAATTAAAAGGCAATTAAAAAACCCAAAGCATAATATTTACTTATCTTTTAAATCCTTTTCTTACCTAACCACCTTACCTTTCTAACCTTCCCCTAATCTAGTTAGTGCTGTAATATTGTGATGTCTGGAAATAGGAGAAACTAATTTCCAATTTAAAAGGCATAGCTCTGGGGGGAAAGGGTCAGTGGGAAGTAGTAATTTAGGAAAAAAGAATGTGCTGTGACTGGGTAAGAGGGAGAAGAATCAAACCGTGCTTGATATAGCATTTGCCATTTCTGAACAAAAATCATTTTTTGTCAAGGGCTGATAATGGTCTAACTTGCTTTAATGAATCATGCTATTAGGTTATCTCAAATCTTAAGCAGCACACAGCTCAATAAAGTATCAACACAGGAACACATTATTTATTTATATTCTTTGAAGAAGTGTTTCTACTCGGAAACGCCCTCAAGTTCCCAGAGGTCATTCGACTTGGCACAATACATATTCTTTCTGTACCAGAATTAATGAGCAGTCTTGTGTGATCTCCTCCAGGAATTTGGGTGCAGACAGGATAGCTTATCTGATATTTTGTTCTTAAAAGAATTGTCATGCCTCTTCTCGTTCTATTTTCTTACCTGGAAAACACTCATATAACTGGTCAAGAAAACAGGTTTTGCTCATCAGAACTTTACATGATTTAGTTTGCCTATTGTGAGCCATAAATTGGTGGAGGCAGAGAAATCAACCAGCTTTCTTCATGGGCTGAGGCTCCTGAAATGATTCATTCTGACACAGAAATCTTGGGTTCTAGTAGGCCTGGTTTTGTCCCTTGCATGGCCTAGGAATGATGCTTTATAAACTAGCTCAACAGCGCTTTCAGTGCTTTGGATCATGTTAGTTTTAATATCTTAGTGGGAATAATAAATACAAAACGTACTTTTATTATCCCATGACACTATCAAAATTGTCCCCTTCTCATTCTGGAAACCACTTCTGTTTCCCTCCCTATTCTATCTCTTTCTCTTTCTCTTTCCATGTTTCTTTTATTTTTTTTCTTACTTTGAAGACTGACCACTTGGGTTCAAATCTCAATTCTGACATATCCCATGAAATCATGGGCCAAAGAAGGATGATAATAGCATCTCTTCTTAAAGAGATATTATGAAGTTAAATTATTTGACTCATAAAGACTTAGAATAAGGTGTGGCCCATGGTAAAGCTGGGAAGGTGGAGGTGGAAGGTACCAGTGGGATTTTGAGACAATGGGGTTACATGAAAGAGCTCCATCAATTTTGTTTGCATAATCTTCCAACCTTGTTCATGGAAAGAGGTTTTTTCCAGGTGTTCTTATTGAACCATTCAAAGCTTCTTTTGTGGAAGCACAGCACACAAGACACTTTGACCAGAGAAAACCTATCAATAGCCAAATAAATAGTCTGCAATAGCAATAAAGGGGATGTGGTGTGCTTATGGGTTGAGGACTGGCAAGTAATTTAGTAAAACCTTTCCTGAGGCCAATTTGGCAATATATATCAAAAGACTTAAACTGTGCATGCTTTTTGACATAATAATTCCACTTTTGGGAATTTTTCCCAAGGCCATAACTAAGGATGTGGGAAAGATTCTACTCCAAGAATATTCATGGAGCACTCTTTGAAAAAGCAAAATTTGGAAATCACCTAACAGTTGGGTAAGCAAAGTATAGTGCTTTCAAACAATGAACCCTATTCTGTTAAAAGAGTGCATTTATTAACATGGAAATATGATCATAATATATTGGTGAATGACAACAATTTCAACAGTATAAAGGTTTGGTTTGCATGTAGTGTGGTGGGGGGAGCTTGGGGAGTTATGCCCCTCGATGTTATAATGGTCCCCTTTGGGTAGGTTAGATAAGGTGTGATGCTAATTATTATTTTTATTTCTTTCCCTGTATATTCTGATTTCTAATAACAGACAGGTACTACTTTTTCAGTTTTAATTGAGCTGTCAAATGAAAAATGAGATGCTAAAAGAATCCAAATCTTATGTTTGATTTTTAAAAGTTCTACAGACTTCGTCTTTGAGCTCACATTGTGTGTACAGAGATCCAAATTTCATCCTTAGTTCTTCAATTGACGGGTGAACAAAACTGTATTATACAATTAGAAGCAGTCCAGCTCTTTGTTTTCTTATCTGTGAGATGCCGGCAGTGGTGATAAAGTGAAGCTGTAGGGGTCATGTAAAATAATGCACACAAAAGTGAGTTAAGGATTGTACAACCATCATTTGGAACTTACTAATCTAGAAGAGCAATTCACTTAACCCTGATGATGAGAAGGATAAATTATTATTGACCAGGCAAGATAATACAATTGTTTCATAGCTCATTTGGTGCAAGAACTATCACTTCCTAGGCTTCTTCACACTCTGGCTGATCAGTATCTGAGGTGGGTGCTGAAAAGAACAATTGTTTACCAAACTGCCAGTTTGGCTAACAATGCAGTAAAAGTTGAGGTTTCCTACTACAAAGGTAATCAGAGTGACGAGAAAGTCCAGTCTAGAATTTTCTAGGTATAGATTTAGCAATGAAGTCACATACTAGTGAATAAACATTCTAAGAGAAAGGAATACTCACATCACCGAAACCTCTTGCATGCCTTGACATGGAGGTGTCATTACATTTTGAAAGATCCATGGCTGATGTCAGAACAAACCCTTTGCCTGAATTAGAGATGACATAACAGATGCTTTATTTAAAAAACTCCAAACCATAATTAATTTTTTGAGGTTTTTGTATAAGGTGGCTTAAAAATAATAGCTAACATATATTTGCTGCTTGATTCCCAATTATTTCCTGGGTAAAGTCTTCTTTTCCAAAGTAAATTGTTTTATTACCCCCCAAATTGTGCTAATTAACTTGCTTTTATGATCTTAATCAGTGGCTCCCCAAGTCTGACCTCTAAACCAGATGCAAATTGTCAGGCCCCATTCCAGGTTTCCTGCATCAGAAACACTAGAGGGGGGACCCAGCATTAGGTGGTCAACAATCATCCCTTTGGGTGATTCTTACACGTGCTAAGTTTGAAAACCGCTGATCTAAGTTAATCCTCATTATAACCTTTTGGGGCTGCTGTTACTATCATTATTTTAATAGCAGAGGAAACTAAAGCTTACAGAGAAACTGCCTCCACGTAGGCATAGAGATTAAACATTTTCCTTTAGCACCAAAAGTTCAAAACCCTTCACCCCTCCTTCAACTTGACCTCGTTTCTAGCACCAGACTTCCCCGGGTACAACAGAACGAGTGGAGAGAAAACTTGAGTTCTCCCTGGAGGTCACTAAATTGGTGTTACCCAAAGCAGATATCAACCTGTTATTAAATATTTCTAAATTTGATTTTATCTTAGGGAAGGACATTACATGTGTTCGAACAATTTTATGAGGAAGGAGTCTCCATTGGGGATCTTATTGTCATTTTATGATGGTTAATCTTTTAGTTATTAAAAATGAAAAAACCTGAATTTAAATGGAAAAGCTTTTTTGCCTTTTAGAATTGAAAAAAAAAATTGCTCATTTCTCCCATGGACCTTCTTTCAAGAAACAACTCGGCACGCTTGAGGTAAGTTTTGTGGCCCACCTGAAATCCATCCTTCTCTTCCTCTTTCTTAATGCAGCCCTGCTTTTATTCAATTACTTCCTCTGTGTGAGCAGGTGTTTGAGATATTACAAGCCTCACTCCCAGAGGTTAATAAAGCCTTACTACAATTAGGGTGATGTCTGGCACTCAGGCCCCACTGTGTTAGTTAAATGAGGATTTCCGGTCCTTGGCATCCTACAGGTTGTAATGAGCAGGCAAGATTAGTTGTACCAGTCATGCGGGCCATACCCTTGCCAGTGATTGGGGATGTGCTTGTGATACAATGCCAGCAATGGAAATTAAAGAAAATATAGCAGAGAGTTTGTTGTAATATTTTTCTCAATGAATTTTTTTTTTTGAGAGGGTCTCACTCTGTTGCCTTGGCTAGAGAGCATTGCAACCTCAGACTCCTGGGCTCAAGAGATCCTCCTGCCTCAGCCTCCTGAGTAGCTGGGACTACAGGTACACATCACTGTGCCCAGCTAATGTTTTTTCCTATTCTTTTAGAGGCATGATCTCACTATTCCCCGGGCTTATCTTGAACTCTTGGCATCAAGTAATCCTCTCTCTTTGGCCTTCCAGAATGGTAAGATTACAGGCACGAGTCAATGCACCCAGCAAGAATAAGTTCACAGGAAGAAATACTTCTCTTTCTTTGGATGACATTACACTTACCTGCATGGGTCCTAGCTGTCTTGAAACCATAAGGACAGTGATGTACTATGGACAACATAAATGAAAAAGGTAAAGAGTCTGTATTCTCCATGATGTTGGTCTGTGACCACATTATCTTCAGATTTATTTCTATGTGCAATAGTTAAAACCCTTCAACTTGAAAGTATTTTGTATTTGTTTTTCTCTTCCTTGTATCCAGAGATATGCTCAATTACCTGCCTTTCCGGTGCTTACGAATGGTATCAATTCTGATTTACTCTGTGGTTTTAGTGAAAGCCTAGGCTGAGTGAGGCCAATGATATTAGAGTAATGAAGGCAATCTCAATTTAGGAGATAGAGGGCAATAGGGAGAATGTATAATTTTACAAAACAAACATCCGATCTTAGCTCTCAAACTGCTGTAAGTTGACACCCAACAGACTGTAACATACTGGCCAACATACAGAGGTGGTCAACATGAGGAACTAGGCCTACTATACTGAAACGTACATGTGGTGCATGTCTAGTCTATGCAAATGAGGTCAACTTCAGGAGGTGGTCAATGTAGGGAGATGGTCAAGTATGGCGATTGTACTGTATATTAGAATCATGGGGGTTGGGAATTGTATACAGAAGGAGGACTAGGAATATTTACTTTGAAAATTTTTCCTAGGTGACTTAGGTACATCTTTATATACTCGCCATCCACTGAGAAATACTAGTTTAAGAAATACCAATCATTTAATCTATAAGATTCTCCAAATTTCAACTCTTTATAGATCCCAAAAAGTACATGTGTTGTAGTCTAGGAATGTTTAGATTATGCTAAACTAACCCTTCTTTCTATTAATTTCCTTTAGAGCCATGATTTGCTATTATCTTCAATATTCACAAATTGCTACGTACTTGGACGTAAAAGTATACTTTGCACAGGTTCCATACTCCAGGAAACTGAGATTCTTTGGAAGACTCCAAGTGTCCTTACAAATTCAGTGATCTTGCTACTTACTGTAGCTCCCAGCAAGCCAGATCTCCTCCTCCATGGCTGGCCTGGAGCTCGTTTCCGACTAGGTTACTTCTTCCCCCAGCAGAGGGGAGGGCCACAATGACAGTCCATTGGCCCTACACTGTTCTTAATATTTACAGGATTATTGCAGTTCAGCCAGCTTTCATAAACGAAGCAAAAAAAACTTTCTACCTCTGTGTTACACTGTTAGAGGTTGCCATAACTGGTGTTTTGGTCATGAGATGTAGAATTCAGTGGAAGAGTACTTCTAGCCCATAAGTACTACTGTTTTTCTCCTATGTCTCAAAGCTTCTGGCTGAGAACAGGTTTTCATGGCTGTAAACCACCCCTTCCTTTACATGCACGCTCTGGCTGGGTACTGGGAGTCATAATTTTCTGTCTTTTTTCTTTTAACTTTATTCAAATGAATATAAGGGTACAATAGTTAAGCTACATTATTCTCACTTCCAGGGTACAGTTCCATTTATAGAAATGCCCCTCACCCAGAGGGCGTGGAGTCATAATTTTCCCTAAGAGCAAATTCTCTTTCAAACCTCTCGTGGTTCTTGTCTAGTCTGGCATAGGCTGGGCCCTTCTGGACCATGTGATTGGCTGGTATAGATGAACATCTGCGGTGTGCGTGGTGGGAGTGTTTTTTTCTCCCTGCAGAAGGTTTTCAACCCCCCGATGCACATCAGCAGACACGATCATTCAAATGATAGTAGTTGCAAATGATGCAAATGTGGGATGAGCGTGTCTCACTTGGCACACCCCAAGCCATTACAGACCCTGTCCTGCCAAGACTCCCGCCACTCTGTTGCATTTGTAAGGTTAGAATAGCGTTTGGCCATTACAGTGTTCAATGTTCCACATCCAGTCACTCTTGCAAATTTTTCTTAAAGCTAGGAACGTTTTTGCCCTTGTTCCTTTAGCAAGCATGTTTTGAAAGTCTGTTTGCCAGACACTAGGGTATATGCTAGTGATGTAAAGATAAATAAGACGTGGACTTTCCCTATAAAAATTGAGACTGTCATTAGGGGGACAATTGGAGTGCAATTTGAGAAATGCTGTGATAGGGCCCTTGGACCAGTTTTTGCTATCCTCACTTGAAACCTAACTCTTCTACTGCCTAGTTTTTAGAAGCCTGCTCTGGTTCACAGCTCAGCTCAATTGTCATTTTCCAGAATGGTCTCCGAATGTAACGGGTCACCACTACTGTCACCCTCCATTATAACCTTCTATGTCCCAGGCCCTGGATTGTCTTTTTGTTTTATTTTTCTCATAGTACTTAACCAATATGTGAAATTATCTTGTCCATTTATTTGCAATACAAATTCCATGAGGCACCCTAGTGACTCCTCAGAACTTGCAAATGTTCGGAAGAAAACCACGAGTGAAATCACACAGATGCACCTGGATCCCTTTGGAGAAGTTAGAGCCGTCTTGCTAAAACCAGAGGTGCATGAACTCCATTTTCAACACTAAGGCTGGAAAAGAAAGTTCTAAATGTGCAGGCAGGCAGATAGCAGCATGTACAAGATTCTCTGGGGACAGCAGGAGGCTCAGCGTCATGGGCGCCGGGGCACACGGTGGCTAATGACGGGAAGGCTGGCCTGGCCTTACACCTTCACTGTCGGCAGCTGCATTTATACTTTGGGAAAATCCAAAGTTACTTCTCCAGCCACTGTTTGAAGTATCTGGTTCTGGAATAGCTTTCTGGGCTGGTTTAGGAAGCAGTAACTAGAGATCAGACGCCAAGGGCATTCTTGTTGAACTTCATCGCTAACTTGCTCTTTTCATCCTTCTTTGTCACTGTGCTTCAGGTCCACCCAGAAGCTCGGATGTCAGGCTGCTGCCACCTCTCACAATTCAGCCTCTTCACATGGGCATAGTACACTGCCCGCCTACCCTCTGGGGAGCACGGCTACGGGGAGATGGGAGGAGTTTATTTTTTCTTGAGAAAATAAAGAGCTACAGCACCAAGTATATTTTTCTCTTCCTTGCTCTTTTTCTACATTAATAATCTTTCTGACTATCCTCGGATGCATCCTCTTGAGCTCAAGGAGAATGGGGGCTATGCCCTATTCATCTTTGTTTCACGACATATAACAGAGTGCTTCGCAAAGCAGCCCTCAGAGATGTATAAATAACTGTCATGTTGAGACTGAGGTTTTGCTTTTGCCTGTGGTAGACTTCCATACCTGCGTTCTTCCAGAGGTTGGCTGGATTGAGTGGCTTTTGTCTGTGGTAACAGTGGTGGTTTTATTGGATCTGCGCAGACTGTCCCATCTCTAAAATGTAATCTTGAGAAATGTTCCATGGCATTTTATTTATCAATACCTTTCTCCCGGCTCTTGTATCACCAGCACCGGACAGTGGAAGTCCCATTGCCTTCAATGACAGCCAGTCCTGGGGCTTAATCATGGTTCTGGCGTATACTCATGATGGGGAATAATGAAGAGTTGCCCTACTCTAGGCTTGCCTTTCATCCCTTATAAAGTGGATAGAGTTAATCTGTTTTATTGGGGTTTTGTGATGTTTAAAAGGAGATAATACATGAAAAAAGCTTTTTACCCTGTCAGATAATAAGCATCCGTTAATACCAGTTCCAAACTCAACTTTCTGCCGTGAATACCAAGGTACCCTGAAAGTGTGCCAGATTAAAAGACTTCTAGTCTATAGAAAACTCAATTTTGTGAATTTTGTGTATTTACAGGACAGTCCCCTCAATTACTTTCTCGTTTCAACCCTTTGTTGAGACATGACCATGCAAACTGCTGGTGAGAAGAATGAGGCCGATAGGGAGGATGGTGCCCTCGGAGCCCTGAGGAACAAGAGTGAGGAATTGCTTCTTGGTTGTTATTTGTATATTGTACATGAACTTCAGCTAGATGAACATGCATTTTGCTTAAGACTGCAGAAGTCCCAGTGTTTGTTTAATGATTACTACAGCCTGCTTTGTAATTAAGGTTGCATGGGCGAGCCTGTACAATCCAGGGAACTTTGGGGAAGTAATGACAGTAATTTATGGCTATGTGGTTTTGTGTGGATGCTTAAGTATTTGGTCTGTGGCCTGCTTGCACGCTCCATTGCCTGCCTGATGGACCCGTTTCCCACCTGCCCTATTCCCCCCTCTTGATAGAACCCTGTGAAATGAATACTGAGTTTGTGTGAAAGGCAAAGGAAAGAGACGTGTGCTGGGGAAGGGAGAATGAATCTGTAAGCAAATTCTTTCACTATATTCTTACAGTGAACAGAGCTCACTGTTTTCCTTTCTTTTCTAAAGACAATGGAATAAAAAAATCAGTTCAAGTTAGGCACTTCGGTGTGACTATCTAGAGTTTTAAAGGAACTTGGAAAATTCCTGTCGCTTTCAGGTAAACTTTGCGAATGTTTCCTTTTAACTGTGTGTTTTTAAGTTATTGAAAACTAATTTACATAAATTTCTATGGTGTATGGTGACTCAAAACAAACGAAGAAAGAAAAACAAACAAGGCTCTGTAAGTCAAATTCCTCTCGTGGGAGAAAGACAGGAGTGAGAAAGGGAAGACAGGAATGGAGCATCCAGTTTTTCTCGATTGCTTTTGAAAATGTGCCACATCCTGAAGAAAATTCTCCCTTCACGTGCCACGGTCTCCAAAAGGAAAATGAAGATGTTGGCGAAATTCTTTAATAAACCAGCTGCAAAGAATTTCCTTTGAAGTTGGTTTATGTGCTTCTTCACTGAAAAACTTTAAGATAAGTTATAACTCTGCTTGGTGCTTGGAAAATAAATTCAGCACATTAATTGTATTTATGGGAGAAAGTAGTAAATGTCCCAGGATGAATACACGGCCATAATTTACCCAGAGGGAACTGCTACTGCCCATAAACTTCTCCTCCTTGCCTCTTCTGGTTTATGACATCAGCCAGCCTTGCAAATGAATCACGGCTTTGTGCACCTTCCCATCCTCGTGGCTATGTAAATTTCCACTGAATGCTTATCAAATAGGATTATTACATATTGCATATTTTCCTTGCTGATTTTTCAGGAGATTAAATACAGTCTATATTCTGTTGGGAAGTTGTCTGGGAAGCACATCTACTTGGATTCAGAAATATTTGGGAACCACTGGTATAATAAGGAGATGGCTGCCAGAGGTCTCTGCATCAGAATCAAGGGGTCTTACAGGAAAAGTCAATCTGTGGGTGATAGAACTGGGTAGAAGGGCTTTGTCTACATGGCCATCTTTTTGCTATCAGATGGGAAAGGTGACTAATGGGGTGTGATGAATGTAAAGCTAGGCCAAGAATCGGGTACCCACAAGTGATTTCCAGAAAGAAAAATGGCAGATGAGTAAAGCAAGAAAAGCTATATTTATGCACAAAGTCTCTAGTACTTTGAGGGCAGCTTTTCTTTGCAGGTAAGATGATAGACATAACCGTGAAGGCAGAGGGAGGTGAGTCCTGCACTTTGGTGTAGGGAGCTTCTTGGCTTGGGTGAACTGAAGTTTCAAATGCCTAGTGAGGCAAGTGAACACCCACACACAGTAGTGGTGGCAGAAATCCTGAGTCATGTTGTATCAGAACGGGGCGGGGGGGCAACCGGAGGGTTGAGGTGTGAGGGAAGTTGTAAACTTTGTGTCATGATCTCGTGACCTTCCACCTCCCTATACAGTAGGTAGGGACACTGGGACACTATTGCCTGTGACACTGGGAGCAGCTGAGGCCTCAGGAATTAGAGGCTGCTGAGAGAAAGGGGCTGTAAACCCACCCATCTGTGCTGTCCTAGAGACTTGGAAGTAGGGCAGGTGACTGTGAGGACTGGACGGTGTCCTCGCAAGTCAAAGGGGTGAAAGCCGGAATGGTGCTGTCTATTATTGATCCTGACCCTCCGTTTCTACCTCCAGGCTGATGTGGCCTGAGAAAATGGGGATAACTCCCTTGTGATCTCCAAAGTAAATGACTTTGCTTTTTATTAGATTTGTACTTATTATCTGTATAACTGTGTTAGAAATTTGAAAAAGTCATCAGCCCATTATACAGTTTTTACTATTCCATTTTGGGGGAAATTTTTGCTGTGTGCTATCAAAATTGCACATGATTTTCCAAAAAAAAAGACTTGATACACACATGAATTCTATATGATATTCTAAATTTGCATAGATTGTGTCACCTGGAACAAAAATGTCCTTTTGCTAATGCTTCCTATGCCACCAGACCTGGAAGACATGGTAAGAAGTAATGATAAGAATTTTCCTGTCTAAAAATGAAATAACAAGAGTTAAAAAAGAATGAAGAACCATAAATAAAGGAAATGATAAATGGCAAGATCTTTGTTCACATCACTGGAAGAGAGTGGAGAGTACAATTGCAACATATTTTTTCCAACCCTTATCTCTGATTTCTTATGTCACGCAGTTTGACTTTCCCTGAAATTATCTTCATGCTTTGAAATAAGAATGTCAAAGATTGTGTGTGTGTGTGTCCCCTACCCATTATTTGCATCTAGTGATACAAAGGGATATTTGTATTTGACAAATATTCTACTTTAAATATACAAAATGTGTTCAATAAAGTTTGAGTATTTTCCAGTTACATTTCAATAAATAATTTTAAAAGCAGAATCTATGTAAACTTTTCCATAAAAATTAAATTTAAAAAGTTATTTTTATAAATGTAATTAGCAAAGGAAATACATAAGCCAAATGCCATCCATTACCATCACTAGAAAGTTCTTATCCCATGAACACAGTTCTTTAATAAAAACCACAATAAGGGAAGCATAAAATCTGTGGGAAGAAGTTACAGAGAACGTACAGATTTGAGGCTTTAATGCCCTAGGAAAACTAATGAAATATGCCCAAATAGAGAACTATTACAGTAAAATTCAAGGAAGGAAGAGGGAAGTGATTAAATATAAGTTAAAATTAAAGAGATAGAAGACCTTCAAAAATGTTAAAAAACAAAACATTATAATTTGAAAAATAATATTATTTTGACAAGTTTAATAGAAAAACTAGAGAAATGAACATGTAACAGCAGATACTGAATATGAAACTATGAAGACACTGAAACAATGAAAAATTATAAAAAGTCTATGAAAAGCTTTATGTAGCAAATTTGAAAACCTAAATTAATAGATAATTTAGTTAACATTAACTCAAGAAGAGCCAAAAGGCCCAGATAGACCAATATCATGAAAAACTTGAAATAGTGATCGGAATCTGCTCCTGTAATTGATATTAGTGAAAATTTTCTTGGAAAGGTCTAACAAATCTATAAAGATCATATAATTTCCATATTAGATAAAATTTTTCAGAAATTAAAAATACAGAAAACTTCCCAACTCAATGATCTTAGACTTATTTTTGATATCAAAACTTAATGGAAATAATTTAGAAACATTCTGTCTATGGGTGTAGAAAATTTCTTTTTATTTTGTAATTCTGGGTTTGTACTTGAAAGCCAGTCTGCCAGATACTATTGAAAGTTAATCTTATATAGTATATTTAAAATGACTAACTTTTCAAAAACTTATATTCATACTTTCCCCAAATATGGCAGACTTGTATGTGAGTTCAATTCATGAAAACCATCAAGTTGGAGGAGCAGGATGTGAAAGCAAGCATAGACTGAATTCAAGTTACCATGCTGAACAAACACATTTCATTTTTACAAAAACTTACAGTAAAAGATTCTAAAAATTCATATAAGTACAGAAAAATAAAAGAGTAGCATATGCAAGCTATACATTTCTGAAAACAGCAGATACAATCAGATCTATGGATAAAAATATATAAGGTAAAGTACAGTCAAAAATACACAGAAAAATGCTTTTGTGAGAATAAAAGTAGCTATGGAGTAGCTACAGACCCTGAAAAAATATATACAAAATAGGCAGGACCATGGGGCAATATTTTAGGGGTATTAATTAGAAGTCTCCATTCAGAACTTTTGAGTAATCACATTTACTGCTACCTTTGCTAAGCAGAAGTGGAAAACAGCATTTGAGCACTAAGTCAGGAATTGATCTGTAATTTAAAAAAATATATAGGATGTTGCTACTGGTTGTTGTTTGGTCTGTAGAGATTCAGAAAGCCTCTCTCAGCAGAGGACTGGCAAACCCTGCTGACTCCCCCAGTCAAGTTTTTATAGCATGGGAAGTGGACTGGACTGGACTGAACCCCAATCACGAAGAGTAATTTTCCAACACAGAGTCAAACGTTTGCAGAAAAGTGACAACATGAAAGAAGTCAAATTCGTTCAAAGAATAGATACCCAAGGAAATAAAGCTAATAAAATAACATTAACAACAAATATATAAATACCGTTTAAACAGAATAGTTATAATTTTGGTTGTGAACAAAATTAAGTCAGTTTTAACACATGAAAAACTCTTTTCATTAAACAGACTAGTGATAAGTTGGTTTTGAACAAATTAAGTCAATTTAAACACAAGATAAATAGCTACAAAGTAAAACAGTGATGTGGAAGACTGAGATGAGGCATTCTTCAGAAAACAAAATGGATGCGAGATCACATGTATAAGACAAAGACTGAGGATTCAAAAGTTTCAATAGCCATATAGTAAAACTTTCAGAGGGAGACAGAAAAGCCAATGAAACAACCAAAGAAATAGTAGGAGACAAAGAGCTGAAAAGGAAATTGGTGAAACTGTCTTCAATGTTCTAATCCAACACTCAGTAGCCTTCAGGAAGGAAAACAGAGTCAAACTACCTTTAGAGAAGTACCAATTCACAAAACATAATTCCTCCACTTCTTTTTCAAAATAATTAAAGAAGGTACACAGTAAATTTAATAAATAATCCAAGGGGAAAGGTAAGAAATGAAATGTGTGCACTTAATTCTGAACATGAACACCCTGGATGCTTAACATAAAAATGGAATAAACATCTCAAACAATCTCAACTTGGGAAGCTTAGCACTTTCTTATTGCTTTGTTTTGGTAAAGTATTTGATTCTAAATATTTTTAGAAAAATATGTATACTTGATTCTTGAACAGCGTGAGTGTGACCTGCTTCTACTTATCTGTAGATTTTGTTTTCAATAATACATGTACATTGGAAAATGTTTTAGTGATTTTTAATAATTAAAAAAAATGCACAGATAAACCACATAGCCTAGAAAAATTCTTCCTAGTGCAGAGGCTCAAGCCTGTAATCCTAGCACTCTGGGAGGCCAAGGCAAATAGATTGCCTGAGATCACAAGTTCAAGAGCAGCCTGAGCCAGTGTAAGACCTTGTCTCTAAAACAATAGCTGGGCATTGTGGTGGGCACCTGCAGTCCCAGCTACTTAGGAGGCTGACGCAAAAAAATCACTTTAGCCCAAGAGTTTGAGGTTGCTGTCAGCTATGACGCTACAGAGCTCTACCACGGGTGATGAAGTGAGACTTTGTCTGAAAAGAAAAATAAATTCTGTGTGTGTATATATGTAAATGTAACATAAACTATTACATTTAATTGAGATGTTTCTTATACAAATTTTAAAAATTTATAATAGTAGGTTAAAAGTTGATGAGTGAGTGAGTGATGAGGAAGCTGGTATTAGACACAGAAAAGATGTATGGATGCTCATAGCAGGCTAGCAGGCAGTCAGGAAACATTTGACAAAACAGTTGTCTACAATAAGTCAAAAGGCGAAGTGCTCACCAAGCCTGTTTCTCTAGGGGAAGAGGTTTGGAAAGAGATAGTTAGTAGGGTGTGTTGGTTGCCCCTTGTCATCTATTGCAAGAGATGAACTCAGGCAAGAATCAACTGGTTTGAAAACAGAGGTCAAAACAAACAAAAACCAAGAGCGCTAAAAATTCGAGGCCTTTAGGGCTGAAAGAATCAACTACTTTTTAACCTCATATATTAAAAGCTAACATCTTTTGAAAAGCATTGAATAAGATGAGTCCTTTAAAAACTCCACAGAAATAGATACTAAATCCTGTGACAAAGATCTAGACAAATGCAGTTTCCTTCCCTTCCAAACCTATTATTTCAGATGGCCTTAAGGGAGCTGCCTTTTTGTTGAAAGCTTAAAAAAGAAGAAAGGAGGTCATATTTATGAATTAATGCCTGAGAAACAATTTTGTATATGGCTTCGGGTACATAAAATTGACTAGAATCAACAATTTACAATTTTTTCAGAGGATTATAAAACATCCATAGGAACTCAAACTTACAAAGTAAGACAATTAAGTTCATGAACTGACCCTAGGAAAAATGCCTCAGACCTTATTGCTGAATCATGTCACTAAGGTCATCTTCAAAGCACTCTCCTTGGGGAGCTATGCACTGACTCCAGTGCCTCGTCTACCATTCTTAGCATTTCTTCTAGGATGAGATTGTGAACTTAATTGTCAGACCGTGCATGATGACAGCTCTGGTGGCCATTCCAGGAAAAGAGTTCCAAAATTTAAGGGTGGAATCCGTTCTGGCTTTGGTGCATAGCTTCCCACTGGAGTTCTTTGAAGGTGACTGCAGTGAACTCAGCCAGGAGATGTGTAACACTTTTTCTAGGATGAATTCATGAATTTAATTGTCCCAACTCATATGTCAGCAAGAGGATGTGTAGTTCATATTTCATAACATCCACTTTTTCCACAGAGGATAATAAACAATGAAGAAACTTATGTACAGTGGATCTAGGGGCCATATACCACAGGGATCAAAGAGGAATCAAGTTCAAATCAAGGAAATATACTTACTACCAGGCTATAGAGTTTCAAAATGCCTGCATGGCTGGTCTCCATTATTGGTAATGACTAGTGACTACTATCTGTCTCCCTTTTAACCATTTTTGAATGAGAATTTTTAGTTCAGGATAGGTTTAGTCAAAAAAAGAAAAAAAAGACTCAATCAAATGAGCAACTTAAAATTAGAAAATCACTAAATACTACAAATTATTTCAAAATTCTAAGTATGCCTTTGTGCTGGGATTCTTAAAAATCTACCTACAATGAATAACTTCCTAAGGAAAGATCAATTACCAAAAAAATTCAAAAAGTGATAGAATATCTGACTACACCAGTGTCATTTAGAGATTTTTAAATAGTTATCAAAATTCTACTAATAAGTATATCAGTGCAAAATGAATTTACTGTCAAGATCTATCAAATTTTCAAGGAACATGTAGTTTCTATTTTAGATTAAATCTTACAGAGAATAGTAAAATATAGAAAACTTCCCAACTAAATCAGGTTTACATTACCCTAATTCCAAAGTCTAGCAAAGAACTTGTCCCTTCCCAAATACACACATAAAGGTTGTAGACCAACATTAACAATAAGTAACACTGGAAAACTCTAAGTATTAGCTGAGTTACTATTAGCTAATTTGGAGTTATATTAAAGAAAATTAAACATATCCAATTCAGTTGTATTTTATGAAAGTGAGGATAGTATATCATTCAAAAATATGTTAATTTCCTGTTAAATTTCCATGTTAATTTATTTAATGAAAATAAATATCATTACTATAAGACAAATGAAATTAAAAACTATTCTAGATTAAAAAAACAACAATGACAACAAAACACATCAATCCTCTGACAATAGAAACCTCCTTGACCTGATACAGAGTATCTATCAGAAACTAAACCAAATTTAATATTGCTATATTAGAAGTTGTCCCACAAAAGTTAGAAACAAAAGTACCCGCTGTTAGTGCTAAAATCTCCCATTATGTCACAAGTTCTAACTGACAGAAAAATACAAAGTAAATTGTTGATATTGAAAAAAAACGAAAAAAACTGTCACGATTATGATTGTTGGACTAGAGAATTCAAGGGAATCAACCAATAAACTCTTAGGTTTAATAAAAACAGTTCAATAAGTTTTCTAGACAATTTACAAAAATCATTCATTTGTCTACACTATTGATAACAGTTTAAAGCTATAATAAATTAAAATAATGCTAACAGCAGTAAAAAAAAAAATAGAAATTCTAAGATTACCAAGAAATAAAACTTATGTTTTTTGAGACAGAGTCTCACTCTATTGCCTAAGGCTAGAGTGCCATGGTGCCAGCCTAGCTCACAGCAACCTCAAACTCCTGGGCTGAGAGATCTTCTTGTTTCAGTCTGCCAAGTAGCTGGGATTATAGGCACCTGCCACAATGCCTAGTTAATCTATTTTTAATAGAGACAGGCTGGTCTCTTGCATAGGCTGGTCTCCAGCTCTTATACTCAGACAATCCTCTCACGCTGGCCTCCCAGAGTGCTAGAATTACAGGCATGAACCACTGTGGCTGGCCATATATTTAAGAATGAGCTTTTACTGAGATTTGTAAAAGAAAACTAGAATGAGTAACAGACATTAAAAGAGTATTGCAGATTGTGAAAGGATATAGAAAACTAGAAACAATCTCTCCTATCCTAACAACAAGGCCATAAAATCTACAAAATTGACATTTTTCTCAATACCATAAGAAGTTCGAGAATGAGACCCAGGTGAGATTTCAGGGCAGCTAGTAAGCCAGAAATCCAAGGAGTGAAAGGCAACGCCAGAGAATGTCAGGATGTTACTACCGTGTCATTTTAGAACAGAAGCAAAATAAATCCACTATAAAAAGTAGATAAGATGCTTTTAGCTAAAGTTTTAAAACATTTCCTGAAGGTCAGGTATAAATTTTCATGCACTGGAAGGCTTTTCTCTGCAAATTCCCCTGAGTGTTCATGTGAATAATGGTCATAGGGCAGAAAACTGAGGAAAGTTTCCATTAGGAGGCAGGTTTGGAGAAAGCGAGTGGTTGCTCCAAACAACAATGACAGCTGCAACCAAAAAATGGCCGGGTGTTGTGGCGGGCGCCTGGGGTCCCAGCTACTTGGGAGGCGGAGGCAGGAGACGCGCTTGAGCCCAGGAGTTGGAGGTTGCTATGAGCTGTGATGCCATGGCACTCTACCCAGGGGGATAGCTTGAGGCTCCGTCTCAAAAAAAAAAAAAAAAAAAGAAAAAAGTATAAGGCACATCATTGTCCTTCTCTTCTAGGGAGCCAAAGCCCTAATGCCCTGGAGAAACTTGTCAAACAAACATGACCCCAGGTACAGGTGAAATCTCTCTGTTGTTCAGGATTGGGGTGGGGGGACTTTGGTCTTTGAGGAAGGAGCCTGAAAATGCCTCGGGCCTAGAGAAGAGATTTCCTACCATTAGGGGATGAAAAGGATCACTTAAGGTCTCAGGACCAAGAGAAAGAAAAAAAAAAAAGGCAAAACCATTGTGGAAAGAGAAGGTGAGAACATCCCAGAGATGCCAGGGATACCCCTGCACAGAGGATGGGCCACCTGAAGTCAGGGTGAGAAGGAGGTCCTCTGTAAGCCAAGGAGAGAAATCTTAGAGGCCACCAACCTGCCCACACCTCACTCTTGACATTTAGCCTCTAGAATTGTGAGAAAATAAATTTCTCTTGTGTAAGCCAGTTAGTCAGTTGTATTTTGTTATGACAGCCCTGCCAAACTAATATAATTCATGACTCAAAATATATCACAGACCTAGATCTAAAGCTTACACTATAAAACTTCTAAAAGGAAATGTAGGAGAAAAATCTTTATGTTGTTGGGTTAGGCAAAAATTTCTTAAATACGATACCAAAAGCATTATTCATAAAAGAACAAACTGATAAACTAGACTTCATCAAAATTCAGAACCTTTGGGGTCTTAGATGTATACTGTTAAGGGAGTACAGTAAACGACAGACCAGGAGAAAATATACTTACCTGATAGAGACCTGCATCCAGAATACAGAAATAACTTTCAAAGCCCAATAATAGAACAAGCCAATGAGAAATGGATGCATGATTTGAACAGATACTTCACCTAAGAAGTTATGCAAATGGCAGAAAACCCCATAAGAATATGCTTAACATTGTTAGTCACAAGAGGAATGCAAATTAAGACCACAATGTTATGTATTACTATGTTCATTGTTATAGAATGGCTAAAGAAACAGAAGAAAGCAAAACCAACATACGCAATCCCAAGTGGGAGGATGTGGAGCCGTGGGAACTCTCCTATGTTGCTGGAGAGACTGTAAAATAGTCCAGTCCCTTTGAAAAACAGTGTAGTGGTTTTTAAAGAAAGTTAAATGTTCATTTCCTGTGTCACATAGCATCCACACTTCTAGATATTTACATAAAATAAATGAAAACTTAAGTTTTCACAAAAATTTATAATGAATATTTGAGCAGTTTTTAGTTATAATCAGCCAAACTGAAAACGACCAAAATGTCTTTCAACTGGTAAATGGTAAAACAAACTCTCATTCCTCTATATAATAGAAAGATACTGGGCCAGCGAAAGGAACCATGTACTAGTGCATTCAACTACATGAGATGAATCTCAAATACCTTATGTAAAAAAAAAAACAACAACAAAAAAAGGCTTTTGTTGAGTGAAAGATGGCAGACTCAGAGGCTACATAGTGTATGATTCCATTATGTGACTTTATAAAAGGAGGCAAAACTCTAGGAGAAAAAGATCCCTTGTTGACAGAATCAGGGTCCTGGGCCAATGGTTGACTACAAAAAGCCAAGAGGGAATTTTGGAGGGTGAGAGACCATTCTGAATCTTGATTGTGGTTGTTGTACCAGAATGGTGTGCACTTGTAAAAATTTGTGTGCTAAAAAGTTCAAATTTTAGTTCCTGTAAAGAACTTCTCAATAAGCTTGCCTCTAAAAGATAGGATTTGAAAAAAGACCAAGATAATAATTGGATTAGCTTAGAGAAGGAAAAGTTCCCTATGCAAAAGGCCAGATTTGGATATATAACAATTAAAACTAATGTATAACCAAAATGCATTCCATATAAGTTTAAAATATTTTATATACTGTAAAAATATCTAAAACATATTCGGTGGACAACAGGTTGCTATCTAGAATAACTATCTTGTTTCTACAAAATTGTAAGAAAAATACCAATTATAAAGTTGAGAAAATGTCTACAAATATAAATTCAGTTCACCAAAGTGTAGTATAATAAAAACTAAATATAGCTACCATATATTGTTAATCCGGAAAAAGTAAGTTTAAACATGAGATATTTTCACACATTAGATTGGCACAGGCTGTTGTGGGTGCAGGGCAGGTAGGTTCTCTCCTATCCTCTGGAGTGCAGTATAGAGGAGTATAATATGGTGGGGTAGACTGAGAAAGCAACTTTACAGCATCTGCCAAAAGCTTAGCATTAACTCAACAAATCCACAGCTAAAATTCTACCGTATAGAATCTTATCTTTACTAATAAAAATTTTGAAAATGGCTAAAATAGCTGTCAACAGAAAAAATGTTAAATAAATAATGATGTAAAACTATTCTCTACAGCCAATTAAAAGGTAGGATAAAGTTATATGTATTAATATTTACGTGGAAATCTCATCAAGTCATATTGTTAAGGGAAGAATATATTTTAGTATTTAGACTTTCATTCATGTAAAAAAAAAAAACCCCTTTAAAAGGTGCATGTGGCTTGGCGCCTGTGGCTCAATCGGCTAAGGCGCCAGCCACGTACATCTAAGGTGGAGGGTTCAGATCCCCAGCCTGGGCCCGCCAAACAACAATGATGGCTGCAACCAAAAAATGGCCAGGCATTGTGGCCGGCGCCTGTGGTCCCAGCTACTTGGGAGGCGGAGGCAGGAGACTCGCTTGAGCCCAGGAGTTGGAGGTTGCTATGAGCTGTGATGCCATGGCACTCTACCCAGGGGGATAGCTTGAGGCTCC
>CAUYQV010109817.1:0-44656 GCA_963574575.1 Galagoides demidoff
CCTCTCTCTCTCTCTCTTTCTTTTTTGAGACAGAGTCTCAAGTTGTTGCCCTAAGTAGAGTGCTGTAGCATCATAGCTCACAGCAACCTCTAACTCTTGGGTTCAAGTGATCCTCCTGCAGAAAAAACTGAGGTTTTTCTATTTTTAGTAGAGATGGGGCCTTGCTTTTGCTGGGGCTGGTCTCAAACTGTGAGCTCAAAAAATCCACCCACCTCAGCCTCCTAGAGTGCTAGGATTACACCACCTCACCTGGTCCTTGCACCCCTTCTTATAAGCCACCAGATCTCACACAGAGAAGCCACGCCTGTCACAAGGGAGGGTGTGGGCTGTGGCCTGAGAGGATTTCTCTGAAGCCCTTTCTGTGTCTCTGATTTCTGAGGCTTCCAAGTTTCTCTTTTCTGAGAGGGTTAGAGTTTGAGTACAGGGGAACACAGCCCCCAACCTCCCTGAAGGACTCTGACGCCATTCTCACCTTTGTCCCTCATGGGTTTCTGTCCCTCTGGGATTCTTAGAAGGTCTTAGGCAAAATGGTACTTTTCCCAGAATCTTAGGAATGAGGGTAGAAAATAAATAACTTCAAATCTTGGATATGGCTTTATTTTGAGATTACTAATGGCCAGAAACTACCCTCCTCCCCCCCACCCCAGTCCTTTTCCTCTCCTGGCAGCTCCAGCACCCTCCAATTCAGTCCGGCCTGGGCCAGATTGGGGAAGGTTATGGTCCATGGAAGAGTCATACCCCGAACTTTATGGAGTTTACAGCGGCCAGGTGCAGAGCTGGGTCCCGCCCTTTCTCAGCAACAGCCAGAGAAGTAAAATGTAGGCTCTGCAGGGCAAGGAAAAAATGAGCTGGGAAGCCAAAAGGGAGAGAAAAGACTCCCTTCTGTCTGTAGGGGTGACAGAGGGTAACCTCCAGGTAAGGACAGATAAGAGGTTATAGGAGGTTGATCTTGTCCTAACAAGTAAGCGGTAGGGGGATAGGAAATTTCCATGGGTTGACAAAAGGCTACCAGCCAAGGAAGTAGGTTTTAGGCAGGTGGTAAGAGCTGAGTTGCTTTTGAGCAGAGCTCATAGCTACCTTCCAGGGGCCACAGCTCACCATCTGCAGACTGATGGCCGAGATCATCCCTTGGGAAACCCACTCCCATCTTCCTCAACCCGGGAACTTCTGCTCCAGGGAGGAGCCTCTGGGCAGCTAGAGCCAAACGTTCCCTGGGTTCTTCCAGCCCCAACATTTATCTTAGGGTTATTTTCACTCCCAAGAACAAAGAAGCTTTCTATTCAGCAAGTGGTGAGAACCCACAGCTTTGACAAGCCGTAGATCACTCTCAGAGCGGGCTGCCGGGGCTGGGTCAGCACGTGTTGTGAAGCTGCTTCTCCCTCCCACCCCACTCGGAGAGGGTGTCTGCCTCGCGGTCAAACTGGTCCTGACAGCCAGGGGCCAAGATGGGGCAGGGAACGGGGGAAATCGATGATGTCCAACTCTCTGGAAAGGCAAGGGCCAAAGGGCAAATGAGAAGCCCTGAGCAATCCATGCTGGGGTCCAAACTCTCTGGACTCAGTCTCCTCCTGGGAGATATGGGATGATCCTCCAAGCTACCTGGGAAGCTTTTAAAAAAGGTAATAAATGTACATGGCATCTAAAGGTCAACAGTGCAGGAAAGGTATGTAGCAAACTCAACACCCTCCAGTAGCTACAGCACCCAAATTTATTTCCTTCAATAAAGTTCTTTGAATATGCTAGCAAATATGCATAGAACATGTATATGGATACATTGATATATATGCATACGTGTAAACTCTATCATTTTTACACACTTGGCAAGAAATTAAGCATATTATTTATAATGTTCTTCTTAGACTCAGCCATATATGTATAACTTGTCATTCCATGTTTGCACATAACAGAGTGGTCTCCTTTTTATTGACTTCTTAATATGCCATTGTATGGCTATTGTTAGGTATGTTGTTAATTTCTCACCTCTTTCTATAACAAATGATGCTGCAGCAAGTACCCAGGTTAACACGCTCCTTCATGCAACTTAGTATCATATAATCCTAGAAGTAGAACTACCCGGCAGATGAAAGGGCAGGGGCACGCAGGTGTGCGTTTTTTTGTTTTGATGAATATTGCTAAATTGTTCTTTATAGAGGTGTATTTATTTACAGACACCAGCAACATGCAAGAGGATGGATTTCTACACATCTTAGGCCAACACAATGTGTAGTGTAACATTTTGGTCCACATTAATGTGATAAATGAGAAAACAGCATTTCATTGTGATTATAACTTGCATGTCACTCAACACAAAAAAGGTTGAGAAACTTTTAATGTGTTTAAAAGAAATTTATACTTGGGCTCGGCGCCTGTGGCTCAAGCGGCTAAGGCACCAGCCACATACACCTAAGGTGGTGGGTTCGAATCCCCAGCCCGGGCCCGCCAAACAACAATGATGGCTGCAAACAAAAAATGGCCGGGCATTGTGGTGGGCGCCTATAGTCCCAGCTACTTGGGAGGCTGAGGCAGGAGACTCGCTTGAGTCCAGGAGTTGGAGGTTGCTGTGAGCTGTGATGCCATGACACTCTACCCAGGGGGACAGCTTGAGGCTCTGTCTCAAAAAAAAAAAAAAAAAAAGAAATTTATATTTTAATGAGCTTTTAAAATATACAGATTTCCTGGGTCCCGCACTCAAAAATCAGATTCAGTAAACCCCAATATCAGGACTTTTAAAAATATGCAACTGATTGAGGTAGATGAAGATTTCTTAAACAAACATAAAAGGAATATCCCTAAAACCAACAACTGATAAATTGTACTTTGTTTAAAATTTTAAGTCTTTTTATTAAAAGAAAGTGAAAAAACAAGCAACAGACTGGGGGAAGATATTTGTCTTAGATATGTCCCACAAAAAACTCGTAACTAGCATATGTAAAGAACTCCAATAAATCAACAAGAAAAAGGGAAAAAAATCAACAACCTAGTTTTTTTCACATAGACCAAAGACATATTATAAAAGATATTTCACAAATTAAGATATGTGGATATCCAGTATGCGTATGAAAAGATGTTTATTTCATAGTTTATCAGGGGTTTATATTTATTTCAGGATGTTTATTTCATAGCTTATCAAGGAAAGGCAAATTAGAACCATAATAAGATATCACTAACAGTCATACACTCAGTGATAATTTTTTTCTTTTTCAGACAGAGTCTCACTTTGTTGCCCTGGGTACAGTGCAGTGATGTCATAGATCACAGCAACTTCAAACTATTGGGCTCAAGTGATTCTCTTGCCTCGGCCTCCCAAGTAACTGGACTACTGGCCCTGACCACAACTCCTAGTTATTTTTAGAGACAGGTCTCACTTTTGCTCATACTGGTGTCTAACTCCTGAGCTCAGGCAATCCATGTGCTTCAGCCTCCCAGAGTGCTGGGATTACAGGTGTGAGCCACCACACCCAGCCTTAGTGTGAGTGTCAATATTTAACAATTGACTCTCCAGGGGAAAAAGCCTGATTTGGATTGTTTGGTATAAAAACTCTTACTATGGCCAATTTCAAGCCACCAATGTGGCATCACTGAATGAAGAAGGAGAAACAGATGGACACAATCAGTTATCTCACCCTGACTACAGCACATCACTGAGATCACTACACACCTACCATGAGGGTTACAATGAAAAAGACTGACCATGGAGCAAGTGGGACTCTAACACTTTGCTAATGGGAGTCTGGCTTAGTACAATCACACTGGGAAACTGGTGATATCAACTAAAGCTAAATGTATACTGACCCTATGACCCTGTTTGGGCCATAGAAATTGAGTGCATAAGTGATGGTTAATCTCATTCAACTTCACTGGGCTATGAGGTACCCAGACATTTGGCCAAACATTATTCTGAGTATGCCCAGGAGGATATTTCTGGATGAGATTGACATTTAATTGGTAGTCTGAGTAAAGAAGATTGCCCTTCCCAACATGAGTGGGCCTCATCTTATCATTCAAAAACCTGAACTGAATAGAAAGGCTGAGGAAAAGGCACCACTTGCTGCCTGACTGCCTTAAGCTAGGACATGAGTTTTTTCTTACCTTTGGACTCAGACGGAAACCTCAATGTTCTATTGCTCCCATATCTCTGGAGAACCCTGATTAATACAGCATGCATCCACCAAAAAATGTGTACATGTGTGCTCATAGCATTTTTACTGATAATAGTCAAAACCTGGAAACAACCCAAATACCCATCAATGGTAGTATGGACAAATACACAGTGTTAGATTTATACTGTGGAATATTAATACTGTATGATAATAAAAAAAAAGAATAAGCTGCAGATACGTAAAGTAGAATGGATGAATGTGACAGGCAAAATGTTGAAAGAAAGGAGCCAAACACAAAAGACGATAGAGAGAGATGAACTTTTAGAACAGGCAAAACTAATTTATTGTGAGATAACTCAGAATAGCAATTACTTTCGGTGGGCTGATAGAAACTGGAAGCACATAAAAGGGCTCTGCAGGATGGAAACGTTCTATATTTCAACATGGATGGTAGTCACAGAGTGTAAAAATCCACCCAGCGGTACATCTAAGATTTGTACCCTATAATGTTTATCTGAGCTAAAATTAAAAAATTAAGTTGTTTCTAGTGAACAGCCTAGTCTAGGAAACACTGATGGCCCTTTTCTATCTGAGAAATCATTGCTATGTGTCTGCACCGTGAGTAATCCAGAGACGGAAAAGTTCAGTACACAAAGTACAGACTTTAAAGAGAACCAGATAAGCCCTGGGTCCAAGCAAAGCTCTGTTACATTTAATAGTGAAATCTTAAGCAAGTTACTTAAGCCTCTGTTTCCCAATTGGTTGGATCTTCTACTTTCAAATCGGTTTAAAAAAAAAAAAGGAGGGGGTTAATATGAATTATAATACAGGTTGTTGTAAGGATGAAGCGAAAGTATATGAAAATAAATGAAATGTATGGAAATGCCCAGCACAGGGATTGGGACATAGTAGGTACGTGGTTCTTACTTACTCCCCTTCCTTCCCCTACTATGTGCCAGGCCTTGCGCCAGGCTCCAATGTTTGGGGAAAACACTGCGGAACAAACACGACTTGTAATGCAATGGAGTGTGAGAGTTCTAAGGGTGCTCAAGGACCACCCGTGGGGACCGGAGGGAACCACTGCACGCCAGCCAAGCCACCGAACCTGATAAAGCTGTTCCAGATGCTTCAATTAATAAAGACATGTTAGTGATCCTGCAAAGAGCTGTTTTACTATGACGCGTTGGGTAGGGAGAGAGAACAGAGGCACCCACTGTCTTTCCTTGGCAGCAAAAGGAAGGAGGCAGAACGGCTACTGACGGAGTAACTGCAAAGACAGAAATGTCCTTAGGTTGGGAGCAACCTGAACACATATGCGGGCAAAGGAACCAGGTAGAAAGGCAAGATGGAGGATAGAAGAAAGAAAAGGCTAGTTGATGGTGCCGGGCTCTCAAAGAGGCAGCAGAATCGAATTTTGCAAAACAAGGAAAGGCTCAAACCCAGAGGTGATCCAGGGTTCTTTTATGAGTTGGGTTGGATGTTTGTATAATTTGTATGTTGGGGGCAAGTTCTTTAAGAAAATGAATCAAATATGGCTCTAAGGAGTAGGGCGCCAGCCCCATATGCCAGAGGTGGCAGGTTCAAACCCAGCCCCCAGCCAAAAACTGCAAAAAAAAAAAAAAAAAAGGCAAATTTATGAATACAAAATTAGATATGAAAGTATATATTTATTTAGAATAAGGAAATTAGCTTGGCGCCTGTGGCTCAAGTGGCTAAGGCGCCAGCCACATACACCTAAGGTGGTGGGTTTGAATCCAGCCCAGGCCCGCCAAACAACAATGATGGCTGCAACCGAAAAAAAAAATAGCCAGGCGTTGTGGCGGGCACCTGTGGTCCCAGCTACTTGGGAGGCAGAGGCAGGAGACTCGCTTGAGCCCAGGAGTTGGAGGTTGCTATGAGCTGTGACGCCATGGCACTCTACCCAGGGGGACAGCTTGAGGCTCCGTCTCAAAAAAAAAAAAAAAAAAAGAAGTTTGGGACCTAGTGATATTGGGGTCCTGAGTGGTTGGGAAGAGGGAGCCTCTAGTTTGGGCTGGTGTGGGGGACAGTGTTCCTGGTGGTAATGGAGATAATCCACGTGCCACTCATACTCCAAAGCCAGAAGCCCAGGTGTTGAAGCGCCTTTCTGGGTGAGAAGCCTGAAATTCTTTATCCTGGTGGCCCCAAAGCTGCTTTCTCAGCCCCGCTACCCTGAGCTCTGCCTGGAGGGTGAGCTGGGCCTGGCTGCCACCTTGGTTCTGCCCCCAGGGCGTGGCAGCTGACAGCTTTGGGTGTGACCCACCTTCCTCCTGGAGAAGGGCATTGGCTATCGGTCCAGCTTCCATGTTGGGAGGGGGTTGAGCCAGTCCTGACTTGGTTGGTAAATGGAGTGCCACAAACTGCTCCCATGTGTGCCGCCCAGAGGCAGGGATGTGGGAGCCTAATGGCCTAGCACCCTGCCTGCACCTTCCACTTGGTCAAAAGTTTCCAGCTCTTTGCAGGAGCCCGTCTGAACCAGGAGCCCGTCTGAACCAGGGCCCCACTGTGTATAGAGACAAGAGTGGCCCAGCCCTGCCTCCTACAGCCAGGACTCTGCACTGGCGGTTTTGCTGGTCCTGTGTCTGCCTACACTGGCCGGGGGGCCTCTAGCACAGATATTAGCTAAGCTTTTCTCACATACCCATAATGTGGCTGGGCTGGGGTCACCTTTCTCTCTTTTCCAGAATAATCCTCACCTTGGGCTAAATCACAGGCAGTCTCTGTCCACTGGGCAGGGGCGCCAGCAGACACAGCCTGTATAGGAGAGAGAAGGACGTAGTGGACATCTCAGCCTAAGGGAGAAGGGTGTTGGCCATTAGGGCTGCAGCTCCTAGGACACAGCTGGGGGAAAACTGCTGCCAAGCACAGCCAGCCTCAGGGACAGACAGAGTCTGTCATTTTCCAGTCTCTGTGGCCCCAGGCCTGGCCCCTGCCTCGTGGAATGTCTCTCCTATCCCCTGCTTTTTCCCTCAGCAACCCCCTGTTCCCGAGAGTCTGGGTTTGTCTTCATGAGTCTGGAGTACAGATGTGCAGCGTGGCTCAGGGTCCTTCCTGCCCCCTTGGCCCTCACTCTACCTTGGGGGTCAGTTTCTGGGCTGGAGGACAAAGCTCTATTTAGAGCTCACAAAGCTTCTAAAAGAGACAATCAGGCAGCGCCTGTGGCTCAGTGGATAGGGCGCCGGCCCCATATACTGAGGATGGTGAGTTCAAATCTGGCCCCAGCCAAACTACAGCAAAAAAATAGCTGGGCGTTGTGGCAGGTGCCTATAGTCCCAGCTACTTGGGAAGCTGAGGCAAGAGAATCGCCTAAGCCCAGGAGTTGGAGGTTATTGTGAGCTGTGTGATGCCACAGTGCTCCTCTGAGGGCGATTAAGTGAAACTATGTCTCTATAAAAAAAAAATAAAAGAGACAATCAAGGGTTTTTCTTTTCTAAACTGACACTGTGGTTCCTTCGATTTGGTAGGAGCATCTGCCTGAGACTCCAGTCACCCCCCCAGGTGGCCTCAGATTTGTTCCCTAATCCACGTGATCCCCGGAAAGCCGGGTGGTTAACCGCAGCCTTGCATCTGCCTGGTGGCTGCCCTCAAGAAGCCCTCACGGCAGATTCCTGCTGAGAGCCTCCAGAGCTTCCCTGGAGATTGGCTTCCAGGCCAAGCTGACAAGAGACTGACCTTGAACCACGACTGGAGGGTGGCGGTTCCTGTGCATGGTGATGCCTGGGCACAGATTCAGCTTGGAGTTGAAACCAGGTGTAGCTCGGCAGGGGGGTGAAGGCAGAGTTCTTCTAGGAAGGAACAGAAGGAGCAGGGACCCAGACCAGGCTCTGATAGACCTGGGAGGACCCTCAGAGGGCGCCATCTCACCCTTGATTACCCCTGTGACAGGGTTCACTATCTGCACCTACAGAGCTACAACCTCTGTGGCTTCTGCCACTAACTTAAGTTCAGACAAATCAAATCTTTCTTCCTGTTTGATCCTCTCTCCTCCAAGCCCACTCCATCTTGGGCTTCACTTTAGAGACTCCAAGCCCTAAATCTCAAGTCACTTTTAAAACAGTCAGTTTGGGTCTCAGGTCCCTTGAAGATAGTGCCAAGTGGGTCACCAGGAACCTCCTGAGAAGAGGCCTTTAAAAACCAACCAATGGGCACTGGTAGCTTAGTGGGTGAGGCACCGGCCATATACATCGAGGCTGGCGGGTTCAAACCTGGCCCAGGCCAGCTAAAACAACAATGACAACTGCAACAACAACACAAAAAAATATCCGGGCATTGTGGCGGGCGCCTGTAGTCCTAGCTACTTGGGAGGCTGAGGCAAGAGAATTGCTTAAGCCCAAGAGTTTGAAATTGCTGTGAGCTGTGATGCCACAGCACTCTACCCAGGACAATAGCTTGAGACTGTCTCAAAAAATAAATTAATAAATAAATACCAACCCATGCTGGCTGGGCACAGTGGCCACAGCTGTGATCCCAACACTGTGGGAGGCCAAGGCAGGTAGATTGATTGAGCTCAGGAGTTCGAGAGCAGCAGCCTGAGCAAGACCAAGACCTCATCTTTACAAAAAATTCCAAAAATTTAGATAGGTGTGTGGCACACGCCTATAGCCCCAGCTACTTGGGAGGCCAAAGCACGAGGATCAGGATGTCGAGGCTGCAGTGAGCTGTGATTGCACCACTGCACTTCAGCCTGGGTGACAGAGATCCTGCCTCCATTAAGAAGAAAAGGAAAGAAAAAAACTAACCTGTTTATGGAGGTGATGGTGATGCTAAGATTCTTGTCCTGCCAGAACACTCAGTCCAAGCTTGATATTTTACAGAAAAGGAAACTGAGGCCCAGACAGGGGAGTGAACGGGTCCAAAATGGTGACCGAGTCCCATCCCCAACGCCACTGCCAAGGCACCAAGGGAAGGGCGGCTGACGCCCCGCAGGACAGAGCCGCGCCCTCCTGACGGCGTGTTCTCATTTTGCTCACAGATGGAGAGGACAGGCCTGCGACGCTGCTGCCCCCCGGCCGTCTTCATGGCTGCTTAAAGTGGTCAATGGTCTGTCTTTGTAAGTAAAATTACAGGAGCCACAGCCTCCAAGGAGGCCTTCACCACCGTCTGCCGCAAGTCCCACCTCTTTCACAAGAAGGGGACCGAGAGGGGCAGGTCCAGGAGAGCCCAAAAGCAGGGCCCTGAGCCCATAGACCCACGTGTGGGACCTCAGCGGGTACATAACCTCTCCAGGCGGCTCTCTCCCCGCAGCACAGCAGAGCAAGTGAGTTCGAGAAGGTGTGATGCCCCCTGCCCGCACAGAGTCCCAGCTTCTCCCCTTTCTGGTGGGGAGACCTTGGGCAGTCTGACCGCCTGTGCCTCAGTTTCCCCACCTGTAAAATGGGAGTGTTCACAGCACTTAGTGCTGAGGTGAGGCAGGCAGCCGAGAGGGAACACCAAGAGGCCTGGTATGCACAGGGGCGCCAGCAGACACTAGTCACCAGTGGATGTTTCCATCAGAGCACTTGGCCTGCAGCAGCTGTTTAGTGAAGTGAAGCTCTGGGGCAGTCATGCCATTCTCCAGCCCACCAAGGACAAGTCAGTTGGTGGCACAGCCCAGGTGTGGCCATAGCACAGCCCCTAGACACTGACCATGGACAATGAGACGGTTATGCCCTGCTGTGCGGTGTGGAGCTCCCTTCCTGCTGCTGTGACACGGGCTGTGTGAGGCTGTGCTGTGGTGCCTGGTGCATGGTTCTGAATGTGGCTGTTCTTGGGGGGGGCCTGTGGATGGGAAGGGTCTGAGTCCCAGGTCCAGGGAGCTACCCGGAGCCCCCTTGGCAGGGGCCCCCTATCCCTGCCCGACCCCCGCCAAGGCCCTGAGGCCAGGAGCCGTGGGGGTGCTAGTGTGTGCCCCCAAACCTCAGCCTGGGACACGTGTGTAGTCTAACTTAGTAACACACCTGTCACGGAATGAAAGCACTTGTGCTGGGGTTATTTTCGGCATCTCCTTAGCAAGCTGCTGAGGCTGCCCAGCAGCCCGGGAGGGAGTACAGACAGGCAGACGAGGTTGACAGGCCACCAGGAGGACCCAGGCGCCCGGGGCAAGGCTGGTAAGCAAACCTCAGGGAGGCCAGGCCTGGGCCAGCCAGGGGCTGGCAGTGGGGGACCAGGCAGCATGGACAGTGGCATGTCTTAGAATTTGCTAGAAGGTCCAAACCCCTTGTGATCATCCAGCTTGGCCTCAAAAAGCAAGCCCTCCTCTATTGGGAGGTCTCCTGTGACAACAGTCTACCTCCTGGCCTGGCTGGGTGACAAGTGGTTCTCTTCAGTCTCCAGCAGGTATATGTGTCAGTGTCCACTGTGGGGTTGGCCAGAGCTTGCCAGGAAGAAAGAAAATTAGAGCCATAGCGGGTCCCCTGGGCAGAGCCTAGAGGGTGAGAGACCAGGGACCACCCTGCACCTCAGCCTGAGGGGAGCTCAGGAGCATGGCACCCATGTTGGGCTGACGGTGCTGGTGTGTTTGTCCCAAGCCCCCAGGGAACTTCCGGGATGGTCCAGACCAGGGTGGCTAACAGATCTCCACTCACACATGCATCTGCGGCTAGGGCGGCCATGCCAAGAAGGGTCAGGAGCCCCGGGGACCCTGGGGTCTGTCCCTAGCCTATCCCTTGGAGAGCCAGAGGCTGGTCGTGTGCCCATATTTCGTGTGTACCCCACCTTCAGCAGGTGGGTTCTGGATTTTGCTCTGTGGGAGGCACTCACAGCCAAGCAGAGTCACCATGTCCACTGGGGGCCCCTCAGATGCTAGGGGAGACACACCAGGGACATGCACAGAGAAACAGGACCAGTTACACCATCTGTGCCCCTGCAGCCCCCTGTGGAACTCAGGGTGAGTCGGGGCCACCTGCAAACAAGGAAACTGAGGCCAGGCCCGAACCCAATCCACAGGGCACCTCTGGGCTTAGTGGCAGGACCCTCGTGGGCGGGGCTGTGTCTGGTGCATCTGAGGGCTGCCGTGCACACTGACTGTGCAGGTGCCCTCTTTCCCAGCCTCCGCCCTGCAGCAGGTGACTCCATGGCTGGGGTACAAGGAGGAGGCTACCTGAGGGCTCTGCTCCAAGGGGGCCCCAAGTGGCATATTTGCTTCACTCTTGCCACTGCGGACACCCTGAGCTCAAGTCCTGCCTCACCCAGGGCCCAAGACCCCACCAGTGGGTGCTTGATGTGGACAGGAGGTCATCTCTTGGCCAGGCCACCCTGCTGAGACCCCTGCCCACCCCACAGAGGCACATGGTGACAGCTCAATCTGCCCTGTGTGCAGGGCATGCCAGCCCAGCCCCTGGATGGGGAGGAGCATTAGCCAGTGAGTGAAGGACCCTTGGAGTTGTAACAGCGCCAGAGGAAGTTGGGGGCAGTAGCTCCAGGGACAGGGCAGGAGGGTGCCCAGTGGGGGTGGGGGCCAGTTCAGGAGCCCACCCACAAGGAGGGTCCCCCAGGCCTACAAGAGGGACAAGAGTGGCTGGACCCAGGGAGAGCCACAGCTGTGGGGGCCAGTCAGCAGCAGGCACCTCCCAGGGCCCAGTCAGGATGTGAGGGTAGTGCCTGGTCTGGGCACCCAACCCCCTTGCAGAGCAGGCAGAGGGAGCAGGTGGCTCTGAGTGCCCTGGGCAGCAGCACGGATGGGGAGCCTGGCCCCTGCAGACCCCCAGGACAGAGCCCAGGCCACGGCAGAGTGAGCTAAAGAGGCGTGTGTGGGTGGAGAGAGGAACGTGGAGTCAGGGAAATGGCGATCTCGTTCCAGAAGCAACATGCAGGGAGCGTGTCTGTGCACGGGAGGGGTGCATAAGTGGCTGGGCCAAGTGCTACTGGCCAGGACTGAGGTGTGAGTGGCCACAGGCCTCCCACAAACATCCAGTCCCCTGCCTTTGCCGCCTGGGATCAGGGTCCTGGGATCCCTGTGACCTCTGACCTATCTGCAGATGCAGGGAGTTGCAGTTCAAGCTCCTGAGTCTGGGCTTAGGGTATGGGCAGCCAGGACATGGGACAGCTGCCTTAGGTACAGACTTGGCCTCTTGTCACCCAAGGCTGAGGGCTGAGGGCTGAGGACCTGCCCAGTACTTTCTCCAGCAGCCTCAGTTGTGAGTCAGGGACCTGAGATGCTGACCCCGAGGGTGGGGCTGGGCAGGCACATCTCTGTGACTGACAGGGTGGCCCCTGTGACACAATCATCAGCTGTCCCTTGGGTCACCTGTGCGTCCTCAGCTCACACCAGCCGGGGCCTATGTGTACACTTGTCTGTGTGTCCTTGGGTGTCCCAGCCCCACTGCCCCACTCTGAGCCGCTCAGCCTCTGCTCAGGGCTGGGAGGCACCAGGTGAGCAGCTTGCTTGCGGCCGCCATGGCAGAGGTGAGAGTCACCAGGCTTTTGAGGGAGATGAACAATTTACTTCCCAAGACCCCCCGCTCCCAGAAAAGCGGAAGTGAGACAGCAGTCCCCAACAGGTAGAGAAGCCTGAGGCAGCCTGGTGGGGCTGAGGGTCTGGGGACCAGTCATGGGGGCCCCTGCTGGGTGTCATGGCCTGACCTCCAGGCCCAGAGAAAGGCCTAAGAGGTAGTGCCAAACCAGAAGGCCACCAAAATAAAGGTCACTCCACAGTCACTACCAGTGTGTGATTTCCCTCCTGGGTGCAGTGTCCATATTTGTAAAGGGCTGGTTGTGCCCCCTGATGGCATGGTGGCAAGGACAGATGGTCAGCGTGTTCAGGCACTGGGCGAGGGCCTAGGGCCGCCCCCCACCATCATCCTCGTCATTGCCGTTGCCCTGTCTCATCACTGCTGTTCGTTGCGGCTGCTCTGGTCACTGTCTCCGTCACTGTCATCACTGACGTCATTTTGGCACTGTCACATCATAGCGCAGTCATCCTCAACATTGTTGTGTCTTGTCACTGCCACCCTCGCTGTTGACATGTTGGTCACGGCTGCCACGTCCCCGTGTGTCCGGTCCCGGCCCTCACCCCGCCTTCCCTTCCACAGTGATGAACGGTAGCAGCCACTCGCCAACAGCCATCAGCAGTGCCCCGTCCACACCCAACGGCTTCAGCAATGGCCCAGCCACTTCGTCCACGGCCTCCCTGTCCACGCAGCACCTGCCCCCGGCCTGTGGGGCACGGCAGCTCTGTAAGCTGAAGCGTTTCCTCACCACGCTGCAGCAGTTCGGCAGCGACATCTCCCCCGAAATTGGGGAGCGCGTGCGCACGCTGGTGCTGGGCCTGGTGGTAAGTCTGCAGGGGCAGCAGGGTCCTTCTGTTAATGCCGTGGGCTGAGAGGGCTGATCCCAGTGACTAGGGGGGACTCACTTTCAAGCTGCCCTTCGTGCCATGCTGGGTGCTCAGGCCCCGGGTCTGCCGAACACAGAGCCCCTTCCATAGGGCATGCTGACACAAGGGGGGTTTCTTCCTGCAGAACTCGACGCTGACAATCGAGGAGTTTCACTGCAAGCTCCAGGAGGCTACCAACTTCCCACTGCGCCCGTTTGTCGTCCCCTTCCTGAAGGTAATAGCAGAACCTGCAGCAGACTCCAGGCATTGCTCTTGGCAGACCCGAGGGAGCAGCACTGACCAGTCAGAGTCACAGCTGGTTCCTTCTGGTGAAAGCCACACACTGGCTGCCAGAACAGACTGGTCAGCTACCAGATGCAGCAGTTATCACTGGCCACGTGCCAGGTACTCTGTGAAGCTCAGGGATGCCACCAGGAACAGGCTGGGGCAGAGAGAAGGCAGTCGGTCAGGAACCATAGCACAACCTGGAGAGGAGGGCCTTGCTGCCAGGAGAAACATTCTGAAAGCCCCTTGAGTAGTGGGCATGTTGATGAGGGCAGAAGAGGATGAGGGAGGGAACGGGACAGCAACACAGAGCCCTCTAGGTGGCAGGAGCAGCATGTGCAAAGGCCCAGTGGCAGGCAGTGCCTCTGTGTCTGAGCAGCCAATGAAGCTGGAATGGAGGCGGAGAGGCTGCAGTGAGGCAGAGGCATGCGAGCATCAGGCGGGCAGCTAGGTGGCTTCATGGATGGGATGTAGCAGTGTCAAAGGAGGAGGGTGGCAAGGTCCAGCCCAGCAGCCAGCCCTGGGCAAGGCTTCCCCAACCACAGTGGTGTTGGGCAGTAGCAGTGGCACCCAGGGGCAGTGCAGGCTTTCGGCCCAGCATGGACCCACCGATGTGGAATCTGCACTTTAAGAGATGCTGGTGAGTCCGGTGCACGTGGAACAGCATAGCCCATGGAGTGTCAAGCCAGCATGGTGGTCACTGTGTCCTCTACTCCCCCATGGCAGTGGCACATCTCTGAGGGATGAGGGCGAGATGCTTGCATGTGTGTTTGGCCACATGACCCTCTTTCTGCTGAGTACTTCCCAAGGTCAGGGCTCATGGGTGTAACTGGGATGAACTGGTCTGTCTGCGCCCGTGGGCGCATGCTGGGCACCACCAACCTCCTGCAGCCAAGGCCAGCTGGCAGGTGGCCAGGCTCCCTGCACATGCCTTCAGGGGACCTTGAGGACAGACCAAACCAAACACTCTTCAGATGGGAGCCTAACACTGCCGCTGGGCAGCTACTGGCCAGGGCCTCATGAGTTCCTCTGTGCTTTGTTTTCTGCATCTGCAAAATGGGGATGAGTCTCAGTTCTTGGAAAGTCTGCATGAGGCAGGAGAATGGGCACACATGGGGTATGTCATGCGTCATCAACAGCCAGGGCTTTAAATGTCCCTCAGAGCAGGAACACTTAAGAAAGTTGCTTTGTACTCTGGTGAAGGGGGCAGCCAAGGCACTACCATTGTTCCTGATTAGCAGGTGGGGAGACTGAGGGCCCCACTGAGGGTCAGATGGGGCTGGACTCACACCTGCATCTGTCCCTCACTGGAGCCCACGACCTTGGCCAGGCACCCACCACCCAGGGGCACCCATGTCACACCCCACTTCTGAGCTGCCACAGAAGAGGCAGGGCTGATGAGGAGGCAGGCAGCCACCTCCTGGCCTTCCCTGGCCCCTTCCACTTCCTTCTTTCAACTCCCTGCTGACTCCACCACTTCCAGCACCTACCTTTGGAGCTGGAGGACCAGCCTTTCTATCAGATCAGATGTTTGCAGGAGGTGCCTTGGTGGCATCAGTGGCTCTTGTTTACCTAGAAGACATCAGGGTGCCCTCCATACCTGCCCTACCAGGTTTTTACCCCCTGCTGTGATGCTCAGCAGGTCCCCAATGACCTCCAAACCACATCCCACCGTTTTACCACCCACCACGAGCACCAGGCAGGACAACTTACTGCCCAGCACGGCTTTGTGGAGGGCCCTCTCTGCCTCAGTCGCCCCTCTGTGCACAGAGCTCTCACAGGGCTAAAAAGTTAGCTGGAGGAGGGTTGCCTTGGAGCCTAGGTCGGCCACAGGGCTAGCAGGGTGGGCAGGGACAAGAGGTCTCTGCCTCTTCCTGGCAGGAGTTTCAGAGCAAAGCCAGGAGGACTCAAAAGTAAAAGTAAAAATGAGCAGCACTGCAGCCAGTCCTACCTCCAAGGCTTGTTGACCAAGTATAGGTCAGAGCCCTGCCCCACAGTCCTGGGAACAGAGCATCCCTTACCAGAAAGGGCCACAGCTGCCACAGAGGCAGAGTTGGGGGGGACTAGTCTGACGAGGCTGGACACAGGGACCTGGTGGGAGTGGCCTCAGGGTTCCTTCTGTGGTGCCTTCCTGAACATTCACCGCCCACCATATCCCCTGGGGAGCATCTTTGCAGCAGCTCTCACATGAGCATGTTGTCCTGGAAAAGGCGTGAACCATGGCTGAGAGTGCAGCTGGGGACCTGCTTGACTCAAGCCCTGCCCTGACTTGGGGCCCCCTCAAGTGGGGTGAGGACCCGCCAGCTAGGTCAACCCACACAGAACTCCCTGAGCCCACAGGGCTTCCACAGCTCTGATCTACAGATGAAGCAGAACCAGAAAGGCCAATGAGCTGCCCACGGCCATGCAGCATCCACAGAGCCCATGACCAGGTGCCTAGCAGAGCGGCAGAAGGGCCAGAGACCCCCATGGCTCAGCTAGTGCCATCTTTGTTTTTGCAAATATGAATTTTCCCTCAGCCTGAGGTCTCATCTGTAAAGAGGGCAGGTCAGGCAATGGAGCTGGGCTCTAGCATTTTAGGGGTGACACCTCCTAGGGCACCCTGGGCTCCTGAGGACAGATGGGCTGCTCAAAGTGGGGTAGCCTCATCCCCTCCCACTCTCTGGACTGAGTGAGCCCTACCCCACCCCCCAGTAGCCAGGGCCCCTGTACATCCAGGCCATATGGCTGGGGCTGCCTAGTCTGATCCCTGCAGCCTCTAAAGCCTACCCCAGGCATGGCAGAATGGTGGGGCTTTCCAGAAGCTAGGAGAAGCCACCCCACTTGTCAGCCCTCCCCCCACAACCCCAGCTCCCAGCTGGCCTGAGCTGACCAGGAATCCAGGTGTTTTTAGTGCCCTGACAATGATCATCAGTCCCTGCCTGGTCAAGGGGAGGCCCTGGGGAGTGGGGAGAATGTTTGGCTCCTCCAATCTCCTGGGACCTTGCTTCCTAGCTCACGCCCCTAACATGTTTGACAGATGGTGGTTGGCCCCTGTCCAGCTGTCCAGATAGGAAACAGGCTACAACCTCATTACTTGATGGGAACACAGGCTGTTGATATGCCCACGTGGTTGCGTGCATGGCGGCTGGGGAGGATTGGTGGGAGAAGGCTGCCACGGCAGCTTTGAAATGCATGAGAATGTTGGGGGTTGTATTTATTTACAAATACTTGGGAAATCTGGCTCTCCCCGGTCTGCGTCCAGAGTGGGCTTGGGGCCCAGCCTGCTCACCCCTCAGTGGCTCTGGGAAGACTTTGTGGAAGGTGTGTGAGGAGCTCAGCGGTGCATGCCAGGAGGCTCCAAACCTGGTGGGAGGCAGGTGGACACAGGGGCTAAGCACAGGTGTCAGGGTGGGGTCCACACATGCAGCCACTCAGCCCCGTGCTGTGGTGCCCAGACCCATAAACACAGGGCCGAGTCACAATGTTATTGCTGGTGGTAACTTGCCATGTGCTCAGCATGGCACAGGCCACAGAGTGCACTGACATTTACATGCTAACCGCCAGCTTCACTGAGCAGCAAGTGGATAGGGTAGAGCCAACCCTGGGTTCCCATCAGTGCACGTCAGTGTCCAGAGCAGAGGGCCCTACAAGTGGCCACACTCAGGTTCCACACCCAGCTCGTCTGTGCAGTTGGCTGTGTGTCTGCAGCTGCTTGCTACCCCTCTCTGAGCCTCAGTGTCCTCCTCTGTGCTCTGGACAGTATGGTGCCTGCATTGGCTGGGTGTGGGGAGAAGACTAGTTGGCACCTTCCCACCACCATTCCCCTCACCTGCTCTAGATAGCACCACTGGGGGACCTGGGGACGTGCAGAAGCTCCAGCCTGGGAGACCAGAATTTGAGTTCACTGCAACTCAGATTGCTACATGTCCTCAGCTGTGAGGAAGGTCAGAGTCAAAGGGCTGGAGGCCCAGAGAGATGGTCATCAGCACAGTTACTCAGTGTGGAGGCGGTTTCACCAGCACAGAGTCACTTGGTGGTGGAGGTAGTGTCGGACATGCAGAGTAATTCGGGACCCGAGTGGGGCAGTGGAGGTGGTATCACCGGCACAGTCACTCATTGGTGGAGATGGTGTTGGCCATGCAGTCACTCAGGGCCCAAGCAGGGTGGTGGAGGTGGTGTCACCAGCACAGAGTCACTCAGGGCTCAAGTGGGATGGTGGAGGTGGTGTCACTGGCATATAATCACTCGGGGGCCGGAGAAGGGCAATGGACCCTGCACACTGCCCAGCCTCCTTGCCCTCCCCGCAGGCAAACCTGCCCCTGCTGCAGCGGGAGCTCCTGCACTGTGCCCGTCTAGCCAAGCAGACCCCTGCCCAATACCTGGCCCAACATGAGCAGCTCCTACTGGACGCCAATGCCGCCTCCCCCACTGACTCTTCGGACCTCCTGCTGGAAGTGAATGAGAATGGCAAGAGGAGGACACCTGACAGGTACCCATAGGCACCCTGGACAGTCTCCTCCCTGCTCTGGGCCCTCCCTTCAGCTAGACCAGCCTTCCTAGGGCCTGAGGAAATGGGTGGAGACCATTCCCATATCAGGCAGGCACACTGGGTTGCTATGGATCAGGCCAGCCTGCAGGGCTGCTGCTCAGACCGTGTACAAGCAGCCTCCTTGTGGGCTGCAGACTCATTGCCCCGGAGCCTCAAGAGGGCAGGGAAGAACCAGGAGGTGTCTGTCTGGCAGAAACTCCTCTGTGTGGGACATAGGCCCTAAGTGCCCAGGAGTCCAGGTCTCCAGGCAGGTCCCTCTCTCATGACCACAGACACACTTGTCCTGCTGCCATCCAAGGGGTGGATGCACATCTCCCTCTGCCTGGTCCTGCCACAGAGGGTCAGGCCTCATGACCATTGGGCCTCAGAAGCAGGAGGGGGAGCGGGGTGGGGCACCCAGGAAGCTGGTCTGACTTTCTGCGTCTGTCCCCTCATGCTTCCCCTTCTCTCTGCCCATGCCTGTCTCCCTCACCCATGCCTGGACCTCTGTCTCGGCTTGTGGTCACGTACCCACTGCCCCCTCCACCTGCTCTTTGGGGTAGGACCAAAGAGAACGGGTCGGACCGTGACCTGCTGCTCCCTGAGCACCTCAGCAAGCGGCCATGCACCCTGAGCCCTGCCTCGCGCTTCAGCCCCAGCAATGGGGTGGGGGGCCCCCCCCCCACCCCACCCCCACACTACCGCCTCGAGGACATGGCTGTGGCCCACCACTTCCGTGACCCCTACCGCCCCCCTGACCTCCGGGAGCTTCGGGAGCGCCATCGGCACCTTGGTGAGCAGAGCGTGGGGCGGGCACCTGGATACATATGTGTTAGCAGGAGCGGGTGTGTCCCCCAGTGTATTTGGTGGGTGCACCTGAACTGGGGAGATGTCCTGTCACTGTCGTCTGGTCTTATCTGTCCCGAAGGAAGCTAAAGGGATGGGCGAGGGATCCCTGCCTGGCTGGGCCGTGTCCCAGAGCCTGACATCCCACCTGGCACACCTTGGGGCCAGGGTGGCTATGCTGTGGCTTCAGAGAAGCCTATCCTGGGATCCTGGCACTACCTTTCCACCTAGATTGGTGGCCCTGGGCCTGGAACTGACCACTGGGTTCCCATCTGAGCTTGGTGAATCTCTGTACTGCACCTCAGGTTGTCACATGGCCCTCTGTGCCTCAGTTTCCTCCTCTGCTATGTCACTGAGCACGGCTCCTTCTCCTTAGGTTTGTGTGAAGACTAGGGCAGTTAGTGCCCCATGAGGCCCCGCTGCGATCAGTAAGAGTAGGACAGTGCACCTGTATCTCAGATGCAGACACTGAGGCCCAGAGAGTACAAGTGATGTGCCCAGAGCCCCTTAGCCACATTTGCCTGACCTTCTGACCCTCCTCTGCGCTGGGGAGCAGGAGTTAGTCAGGCCCAGCCTCCACCCCAGAGCCCCCCATGTATGTGGACTGGGAGGCAGAGCCCAGAGGCCACTGATGGGGGCCAGACGGCAGGGTCAGCAGAGGCCTTGCCCTGAACAAGCCTGTCTCTCCACCCCCACCCTGTGGAAGCTTCCAGGGCCCAGGCAGCTGGTGATGGTGTCTGGCTAGCTGCAGTGGGGTCAGGCAGGTGATAATTCCCACCCGCTCCTGCTAATGCAAAAATAAACGCCAGCTGTTGGCAGACCTCAGCTACTATTTTGGTTGAGGCCTTGGTGCAGGCACAGTTCTGTAGGCAGCAGGGCAGGGCAATGGGTAGTGAGCTGTGGCCGCCATCTACCCTCCCCTTCTACAATTTGGGGGAGCCATTCTGGATTTGGGGACTAGGAGAGCCTTAGGACCTGAAGAGGCCTAAACAGAGAGACCTCAGCCCCAGGAAGCTGGTGCCAGGTCACCAGCACAGGGTACCACGGCAGGGTGGGTGCTGGGAACATTTGAAGTTTAAAAAAGCCACAGGACGAGACACCACAGGCGGTGGGCATGTGGCTGAACATGTCCTGCAGCTCAGTTTCCAATTACCAGCCCCCCACACACACCATTTCAATTCCTGAGCCTATTAAAGGGAAAACCTTAGAAAAGTAAAATTGGCTCGGCGCCTGTGGCTCAATCGGCTAAGGCACCAGCCACCTACACCTAAGGTGGTAGGTTCGAATCCCCAGCCCAGGCCCGCCAAACAACAATGATGGCTGCAACCAAAAAATGGCCAGGCGTTGTGGCGGGCGCCTTTGGTCCCAGCTTTGGGAGGCGGAGGCAGGAGACTCGCTTGAGCCCAGGAGTTGGAGGTTGCTATGAGCTGTGATGCCATGGCACTCTACCCAGGGGGATAGCTTGAGGCTCCGTCTCAAAAAAAAAGAAAAGTAAAATCAACAGACTTTGAGCTGAGAACTCTCAAATCAAGCAGTCCTCAGACCTAGGGCAAGGTCCAAGCACTGTCCTGCAGCATGGTCAGGCACTGTCTGGGCAGGCGTGGAGTGCGGTGCACAGCAGCCAACAGGCCAGTGAGGCGTCTGCCCAGTCTCAGTCCATCGGCCGCCAGTCTCGTGATCGGCAGAGAGCAGCTGTGTGTTAGGAGGGCACCCTCCCCGGTCGGACTCTCAGCAAGCCCACCACGAGATCAGGCTGCAGTTTCTTATGAAAGGACTCGGCCAGGAGGTGTCCTGAGGCCAAGTCTATGGTGGTTGGGCCAGTGTAACCAGCCTGGGACTGAGGACACAGCCCCATCTCGAGCCAACCTGGGCCCACACCTGCCTCCTTCACTCCCAGCATGGTGACCCTAACCAGCCTCGTGCTCCTAATCTGTAAAGTGGGAACAGAAGAGAAGTTCCCTCGGGGCTAAGTCACAGAGGAGGTAAAGTGATCAGCATGGAGCCTGCCGGCCCGTCACTCACAGGTTCCTCCAAGTTCCCTAAATCAGCCCAGACTCTTCCCCTACATGCCTCTTGTGCCTATGACCCTGGAAGTCTTTTCACACCCCTGAGAGGTAAGCAGGGCAGGGAAACTGAGGCACAGAGCAGTGAGATGAGGGCCCAGGGTCCCCTGGGGAATGCTTGTCTATCTCTGTCCCTGTCTGAGCCCACTTGGGAGCTGGTGGCATGGCCAGAAGCTGCTTGTGGACTGGCCACTCAGCAGCAGCAGATGAGCCTGAGCACCGCCTCTTGCCAGTCCAGAGCTCACCCTGGGGACACAGAGGCAAAAGGGACACCTCACCCTCCCCTGTGGAGTGCACACAGCCTACTGAGAGAACCAGAGTAAACAAGGAAGCACCTACAATTACAAAACAACCAGGGACAAACAGGACTCAGGAATTCTGAGGACTCTGGGCTTCTGAGGAGGAGGGGCCCTGTGATCTGGGCTTTGAGGGATGTGTAGGAGGCTGGGGTGTGGGTGGGGCCTGAGAGTGCAGATGGGGCCCTGAGTGTGAGAGGGGCCTGGGAGAGCAGGGCAGAGCCTGGGGTGGGAGGGGAGACAATGAGGAGCCTCCCGGGGTGTGAGCAAAGCCTAAACTTACCACTCCTTCTGCAGCAGTGCCTGGGTCTCGGCAGGAGGAAGTGATTGACCACAGGCTCACAGAGCGTGAGTGGGCCGAAGAGTGGAACCACCTCAACAACGTGAGTGTCCCCACAGGAACCAAGGATGCTGCAGCTTCTCCCGGGGGTTCTGCCCCACCATGGGGCCTCGGGCTGCTGGGGGCAGGAGGACTGCATGGGGCTCTCAGGCTCAGCTCCACCTCACTGCCCCACTCCTTTACCAGGGCAGCCCTTAACCTAGGCACCTGCTATCAACAGCTCTTCCCAGAGTATAGCTGAGTCTTGCAAGAGGTTTGAGGCAAAGCGGTTCTGGGGTCTTCTTGTAGCAGGACACCTGAGTGCTTGGTTTGGGGATGGGTGGGCTCATCCTGATGTGCCCCTAGAAGCTGGCCCTGCAACTCCCCAGGAGGGGCACTGAGCAAGGGTTGGACTCCCTTCCCACATCAGCATCAGCACCCTTCCTTCTCTAGCTGCCTTTGGAGAGGATAGCAAGGCGGCAAATGGGGTCCTTGGGACAGCCCAATCTCCTGCCCATGCCCAAGCTTGGTTCCCATGGGACTCTCATGCCCACGAATGCTGGGGACCCAGGCTGGTCCTGCTCTGCTGTCTTTCTGGACAGGGGAATGGTGTACAGCCCTTGACCTCATGGATACTGAGCTGGTCGAGGCCCTGGGAGTCGGGCTCCAGCTGAGCTGGCAGCACAGGGCTGCCTGCAGCCGTACCTGCCCCCATGGGGCTGAAGGTCGCTTGCCTGCCCACAGCTCCTGAACTGCATCATGGACATGGTAGAGAAGACGCGCAGGTCACTCACCGTGCTGCGCCGGTGCCAGGAGGCTGACCGTGAGGAGCTCAACCACTGGGCCCGGCGCTGCAGCGACACGGAGGATGTGAAGAAGGGCCCTGGGTCTGCTGCCGTTCGGCCCCTTGGCAGCTCCACTGGCCCCGAGGGGTCTCAGCTAGGTGTGCACTGAGGAGGGGCGAGGGCCTGGGCAGGGATGAGGCTGATACCTCCATGAAACCCAAATCAAAGCTTGAAAATGAGGCACCTTTTCCAGTTTTCACAAAAACACCACTTGGCCTGGAGCTCAGGGGGTTGGTTGGCCAGAGGCTTAGAGCTAAGGGCCCCCCCACCAAGGGTCTCTGTTCATCCCCTTTGAGGATGAGAAAACAGAAGGGGCCCAGGATATGCTCCGCTCTCAGTGGAGTCCAAGATCTGCAGCCCCAGTGTGTCCCCTCACTGAGTACTCTCCAGCCCTGCCTTGGAGACAGATGAAGGATCCCTACTAGGGCACCTGGTAACCCCTCCTCCATGTAAGCACACTCATGCCCTGTGTTCAGGGCCCAGCCAGGGTGCAAGGAGCTCCCAGCATAGAAAGCAGCCAGATGGCCCTGCCCTGCACATGACACCAGCTCCTATATTTCAGATGTCCCCAGGGAGTTCATGCCAAGGACCCTCCCTGGCTACATGCCTGAGGATATCTGGAGGAAGGCTGGTGAGTGGGGATGGGCCCAGGAAGCAGAGCTGGGGGATCCAGGACCACACCTGGTGGGGGCTTGGCTGGGCTCCTGGCATGTGGCAGAGCTAACAGGGCATCAGTCATCCTGCCAGTGAGGGCTACAGAGGGGTAAAGGCAGCATTTACTAAAGGCTGGGTGACTGTGACTCAGCATCTCACAAGAAATGAGTGAGGTGGTGTGCCTGCTCTACAGAGTACGGTGGGTTCCCACTGGTGTGCACAGAAAGGCACAGACACTCAAATGCGTGTGAACCTGGGCTGGAGTCCACGTTCCTTCAGGGCAGAGCATTGAGCTCTGGTGCTGGGGGAAGGCTGAAAGGAGATTGGCTTGTACCAGGGGGACCAGGCTTGGCAGGAGGAGCTGAGCCAAGTGGGACCTGTGGGCAGTGAGGGAGTCAGCACTGCATGGGGTGGGCTGGAGAGAGAGGAGGCGCCACCCAGTAGCTTTTGATCTGCAGGTGGATTCAACTGAGGAAGAGAAGAGACCCCACTGCAGGGGCTGTAAACAGATAGGGCTGGGAGTGGGGACAGGCTTGGACCCCTAGCCTGTATAGAAGGGTGGAGGCCCTCACTGCAGGTCTGGCCTACCCCTTTCCCTCCATCTGGCCCTTGGCAGGACCTACATGGACCTCTGCTGGCGTCTACCAGGAGCCAGGGCAGTGACACTGGGCCAGCATGTCAGCTGCTGCCAGGTCATGAGGCTTCAACCAGCCCTGCCAGCAGCTCCCCACACTCCCAGCATCCAAACACCTGGACAGGGAGGCTCAGGGGCTATCTCAGCCCCTTGAATTCAGGACCCTGTCTAATCCCATGCTGACCAGGGCCAGTTCATATACCATACTGCAAGGATACAAATAGGCAAACCAAGGCAGGCCTCAGAGGCTCCAGGGGGGTAGCTCAGAAGGGGCCCATGGGGCTGAGGTGTTCACAGTGTCAGAAGGCACAGTTCAGTCAGATTTGGATGCCAGGTGGGCCCTTGGCCTCACCTCAGTCCTGCCTCCCGGCTCTCAGCAGGGCTGGGTGGGGGGTTGCAGGTGCCCAGGAGACCTCAGAGTCTGTTGGCCAGTGGGGATGAAGCCTCTCTTGTGGCTGGGGCAGGACTTCCGCTCTGCCTTGGCCCAGGTCAGAGCCACTGGACAGTGTCAGGAGCTTGGTGGACAGGCAGAGTGCAGTGGAGATGACAGGGTGGGCCCTGGGGTGACAGCACAGAGCCCAGTCAGGGGCTTCCTGGCTGCTTCTGGGAGAGGCCAGGGGCAAAGGCAAAGCTGGGGGCTGTGGTTCTTGGAGTTGGATCCAGGACTGACAGTAGCCTCCTCCGAACATGTTAGGAATGTAGGTTCCCAGGACACAGGGTGCCTGGTCTTCCCTCTTTCCCTCCCTCCCCTAATACTTGCCCTCCAAGGTACCAGTGTGGGCTAGAGTTTGAGCATTGCTTTGGTATAGGGCACCCCTCCGGGAATGTTGCTGCATGTGGTTCCCTCTCCTGTCTGTACCCGCACACATGGGCCCAGGACACGTGTTCACTCATTCAGCTGCACAGGCTAAGGCCCTGGTGTGTGTCTGGATGTGCACACAGCTGTATGCAGCCTCTGCCCCAGATGGAGATCAAGGAGGCCCCTATATCTGTCTGGGCCATCCCGTGTGACCACCAGCCCCACCATGTCCCTTGCAGAGGAGGCAGTAAATGAGGTGAAGCGCCAGGCTGTGTCTGAGCTACAGAGAGCTGTGTCGGACGCGGAGCGCAAAGCCCATGAGCTCATCTCCACAGAGCGTGCCAAGATGGAGCGGGCCCTGGCTGAGGCCAGGCGGCAGGCTTCGGAGGACGCCCTGACAGTCATCAATCAGCAGGAGGATTCCAGTGAGGTAGGGCTACCTGGTCACTCCTGCCTAGTGTCCAGCACAGCCTGGGGTCACCTCGGGTGACAGGGAGCAGGCCCTGAGGAGGGACCAGCACGGAGGCGAGATTGGCTGCAGCAGCCAAAGCCCTGGCCAAGCAGGAGGCTACAGGGTCAAACCAGGGAGTTGGTCTCTTACTCCTGGGCTAGGTTTGGGTTTCTCCGTCCCACAGCCAGGCTGCTGACTTGGAGCCCCAGCTGGGCCCCAGAGGGAATAGGCTATTACACTTGGCCCCAGCCATCTGGGTGCCTTGGGCTCTGCACGGGTGTCCCTGACCACCTTCTGCTCATGTGGGTGACCTCAGCAAACTCTTATTCTACTGCTGGGGCCAAAGCCTGGCAGAGGGGAGGATGCCTTCTTAACAGACTCAGCTCTGCCAGGCCTACCCCCTTCCGAACCTACAGCCCTGGTGAGCTCGAGAAGGCTTCCAGGAACAGAAGGGGCCGAGGTCCAGCCAGCACAGAACACACCCACCTAGGTGGGCTGGAGCCCTGAGAAGTGGGCATGACGGCTGTCCCTCAGAAATGGCCCAGTGAGTGGTGGTGTCCGTAGTGAGGGGCCTATGGCACTTGGGGTTTTCTCCTCTCATCAGGGGACAGTGTGGCTGGCTCTGAGTGGTTTTGTCTGGGGTATATTTTGGGGATTTGTCCAGCTCTGGCTCACCTCTGACCACCCCACCTGCCCCCTCCAGAGCTGCTGGAACTGTGGGCGCAAGGCCAGCGAGACCTGCAGTGGCTGCAACGCGGCGCGCTACTGTGGGTCCTTCTGCCAGCACAAGGACTGGGAGAAGCACCACCACGTGTGCGGCCAGAGTCTGCAGGGCCCTGCAGCTGTGGTGGTCGACCCTGTACCCAGTCAGCCTGATGCCACCAGTAGCTTGGGCCCCTCCCTGCCTGTGGGTGCTACCAGCCCCAGCGAGGCTGGCTCTGCAGGGCCCTCCCGCCCTGGCTCCCCCGGCCCACTGGACACCGTGCCCCGCTGACCCCTCCCAGCCCCCAGCCTGCTGGACGCTATACCCCAGCCAGCCCTGGGGAGCCAGCTGATTGGAGTCGCTGCTGCTACTGCCTCTCTCCAAAAGAAAACACAAAACCAACAAAAACTGCATTCAATGCAATTTCTCAGCTACCTGACGATTCACGTGACAACCTCCTGACAACCTCCCTCTTCAAGAGCACCCTCGGAAACCTCCAACTGAGCTTTAGACAGCAGAGTGGATGCCACAGGCACGTTGGCTCTGCCCCCCTCTCTCTTTCTCCTCTTCTCTCTCATTTTTCTACCTTTATGACTTTCACAGATTTTCTCTTTAATGGAAAAAAATCTTAACTGGTGGCTTATATTTTCAACAAAGAATTTTTGGGGGCTTTGTTTTGTTGGCAAAAGAGCTACTCAGATAAATGGACAAAGAAAACTGTGGGGGTTTTCCCCCTTCCCAATTAAAAAGGGAAAAAGAAAACTGTCATTTTATCGCCGGAGACCTGAACACCGCTGCGTCACTCAGACCCCCCCAGGGGTGTTTGGCTGGTGCAGCAAAGACAGAAAGAGATTTCAGTTTCCAACTTGAGAAGCATTTTGGGTTTCAGATTTTCTTTTTCCTTTAATGTTAAACTCTTTGGCTTTAAGTAAAAAAATCCAAAAATGTTTTCCTAAGAAAAGCAAAGTAAGCATACCTGTAAACTACCTTGCTAGCTAGCCAGCCAAGGATACCGGACACACCTCTGTTCCAAGGAAGATCCAAAAAGCAGACATAAGAAATCAAGATCCAAATTTTTTTGTCACTGCCAAAGTCTTTCTTCCCCTGTTTTACTCAGCTGTTGGGTTATCTGGATGTCCTTTTACTTTTGTTCTGATTTTGCCTGTGGGGTGTCGGGATATTGGAGTCCAGAAGGTCTATACCCAACGAGAAGCAACTTTTGTTTCCTTTTGGCAAGCTGGCCGCATCACGCCGTGTGCCTGCGTGTCCACGTGTGTATAGGGAAGACACTCCTGTATGTCCTCGTGCCCTCTGTAATTTTTCATGTGTTATTTGTCCACTTGTGGGAAAAAAAAAAAAAAGTGCTAACATTTTCCTCCCAGAGAGAGCACAATTCCGAGACAAAACTGTGACAATCTTTCGGGCTGATTCTTCAGTGCTTCCCAAGGGAGGAGGAGCTGGCGACTGCATCTGAAAACTCAGCTTCTCCTTTTCCTCCTCTACCTCCTTCCCCAGCTCCTGCCCGGCCTCACCCTCGCCAGCCAACTCCCGTGTCTCACTGCAGCCACTCCGAACTTTTGGAGAAAAACAAAAGTACAAATAGCCGTCTCCGGATGGCGAAGGCCGGTGGGCATGCACAGCCCTTGCCATTTGTCAGGTGCCCTCCCAGAAGTCACCTCCACTCCCAGAGTTTCTGGCGACACCTTCCCTCCCCTGTTCTCCCTGCCGTGCCCCAGCCCTGCCTACCCTCCATCCTTCCATCCAACTCCCTTAACACTTTGAGGAGGAAATAGAGGGATAAGGAAGTTCACACTTGTACTGAACAGACGGATGAGCAGACAGACGCAGCCGCAGGCTGGCGCCTCTTTGCATGTGGAAGCTCAAGGGCACGTGTGCAATATGAGTGACCAGCTACTGAACCGGCCCGGAGGCCCTGCAGAGGCAGGGAGCCAGTGGCGCGCGTTAATGTGAATGTATATAGTCTGCACAGAGGTCCAAATAATGATTTTCACGGTGATGATAATAAAGGAGACGTTTGCCAAATTAAAAAAGAGAGAAGCCGCGGAAGTATGTAAAGTTTAGGAGATAGATTTTTCAAAGAGATTTGAACTGTGATCCTGTGGGGAGCGGTAGTTGGTTTGGTGGTTATTTTTTCACAGTTGTAAAACTTCATTAAGCCTCACAAGGAAGGATCCCAGCGGGTCGCCCCTCACCAGGAACCAAGCCTGTTGACCGAAGCCAAGGTGGATCCCTGATCCTCGCAGGAGCTCCCAGCCCAGCACCCCAGCTGCCCCCGGATGCAGTGGCCAAGTTCCCCGAGGTTTGCCTTTGTGGGTTCCAGAGAAGCAAGGACCATTTTGGGACTGTGGCTCTCAAGAGGCACAGGAGGCCGCCTATTTCTGCAGCGCTGAGCCTGGGACCACAGAGGTGTGGACATACCTGACCCTGCAGACTGCCTGCCCCAGAGGTCGGCATTCTCCCCTCACCTTGTCCCTTCCAAGGTGCTCTGACTTGTTCCTACAAGACCCCTGTGCCCTTCCTGGGCACAGGATGGTGACCACAGGCCACCCCAAGTGACTGGCCCCACAGAGAAGTCAGGCTCTCAGAGTTTGTGTAGCCTAGCCAGGCTATACTGGTGACCAGTGGTGACCACCACCCAAGGTGACTGGCCCCACAGAGAAGTTCAGGCTCTCAGAGTTTGTGTAGTCCAGCCAGGCTGTGCTGGTGACCAGTGGTCTCTGGAGAGCACTTGGCCCCAAGCGAGGGGACCCCCAGGCAGCTTCCCTGGTAACTCAAGTCCTTGATGCCGGGGCTGAGATACTTGTTTGAAGGGCAGATCGGGGAGACTTACACTTGCTTTGCAGGGGAAAGGCCTTCCCTTCCCCCTCAGCTCTCACCTGGTCCCTCTGGGGGGCAAGGACAGTGGCCTGTTTACAAGCTGGCAGTATCTGACCAGACAAGCCTCTGGAGCTGGACCACAAGGTGACAAAAGCAGATGACCACCAAGCCAACTATTAAATGCCGTCTGCCCAAGGCACCTGCCTCCAACCACCATGAAGACCAGCAACAGGACCCAGAGCCCTGCAGCTGACAACATCACAGAATCAGGCTGGCATTAGAGGGAGTGGAGATTTGCAGTGGGGAAACTGAAGCTGGTGTCCTGGAGTGTGCTGCATCGTGGCGGGTAGGAAGGGGCCAGGTCATGGAAGCAAGGCAGCGGGGCACTGGGCCCCTTCCACACTTTGGGAGTCAGCCTTTCAGTCACAACGCTGAGGCCCCATTTGGCCAAAGACCTCATAGCAAAACCAAACAGAACCCTTAGCTTTGAGGGTGGGGCAGGGGGACCGGCGGCATTTCTGCATCAGGACCTGCCTAACTGGTAGACATGGACACACGTGTCTGTGGCATTGACCTGCTCTTTGGGGCATCTGCCTTTCTCATGCTGGGCAAAGAGGAGACCTGGACAGGGTCTGAGCAGGGTCCACACTTGAGGTGAGCATCGCCTCTGTCTCAACCTCCTGCTTGGGGCCCACCTGCTCTGCCATCCCCACATGGGGATCCCGCTGCCCATGGCACCTCCTCCCCAAGCTCCAAACCAAAACCACAGCTTTACCTCCTACTTTGAGGTCAAAGCTAAGAGAAAGGAGGGGCAAGATGGACAGGTGGGGCCCGAGCAAGTGGGAGACTGTAGGACAGATGCTGGGCCTGGACCACTCTCTGTGGAAAGAGTTCCCTGGAGCAACCCTAGCCCTTCCTGCCTGCCCTGGACCCAGGCCGGCCATCCTTCCATTCCCACAGCACCTGGCAGACATTCTTTCCACCGCCCACCTGGGGGCTCTCTCCAGGCCAGGCTTTTGACCTGAACGCAGGCAGGGGCCAGAGCCTCCCATACCATATGCCAACACAGGCTGGACACACCCCAGTCCCTGGCCCCACTGCCCACCAGGACTGCCCCAGGCAAAACAGCAGCCCTCCTGCCCTCTAGTCTCCAAGGCCTAGCAGGGCCGGGAGGGTCTGGCCAGGTGGACACAAGTGGCAGGGGCCCCCAAGAGGTACAATGACAGGGGGTGGATAGGAGAGTTGTGGGGTGGGGACTTCACTCAGGCCCCAGGTACAGGGATCAGGATGGGCCCTAGATTCTTTCACTTGCCAGTTTTTCCAAACAGATCCTTCAGCCGACACTAAAGCCCAATGTCTGGCAGGCCCCACCATCTGTCCCAGCCCCATACTGGCCACGTGCCTGCTGTGACTGACTGACTCACCAATTCATCAGCCACCACCTGCCCCTCTCCTACCTGTCCACTCATGCCTCTCTCCCAACTGCCATGCCACCCCACGCATGCCCATCTGCGTCCTCCCATCTGCCCACACAGCCATCCTTCACCCCCTCCACCTTTCCATCTGCTGGACCCAAGGCAGTTTTGCCAGCTGCCTCCATGTGCCGATGGCAAGGACACTTTGGATCCCATCTAGCTGTGACTGTGTGCTGGAGGGGCCCACGTGGGCGCAGTAGCCCCTGAGGTGCCCACCCTGGCCCAGGGCTGGTCTGAACACTTCCCAGAATGGACAACCTGCTACTGAGGGTACTGTGGGCAGACTGGACCAACAGCCTAGTAACAACTCCAGCCAGTCTGGGCCTGGCAGGAGGGAGTGGTGGCCAGGGGCCAGGACCACGTTCTGGGTGGTGGCCCACACACCTGCTCGGGTTCTGAGGCCAGGATTACCAGGGTAAGCGCTCATGGCCACAGCATGCAGGGCCAGCCACCCTGCTCAGCCTCCTTGTCTCCAGGGGTCATTCCTGGAGGAGGTGTCCCCAGGAAAGGAGGGTAAGACACCAGCCCTCCAGGGCCCTGCTCCTCCTGGGGAGTGCTTGGGGCATACCACTGCCCTCTTGGTTCCCAGGGTCCCAAATGGCACAGAGCTGAGCCCTTCAGATCTGAGAGGGGGTTGGAGGAGGCCGCACCCCCTGGGAAACATTTGCTCCTACAAAAGCTTCACAGATGAGGCCCAGGGCATCTAATGCTAGTCACAGCCCTGCACTGCTCCCCAGAGTTCCAGGAAACCCCCATCTGTCACCCTCTGTTGCACCTGTCTCAGTCCAGCTAAGCCATGCCCAGCCCCAAAGACCCTGTGTGACAGGGATTCAGCACTCAGGGGCACGCCTGTCTATGAGCACTGAAGGCAGCCACATCCCTTTCTGCCCACCTGGACAAGGGACCTGCTCTCCTGCTATGACTGTGATGGCCGAGGGGGTCAGACCAGGGGGAACTGGGCCCCCGGCATAGCCATGCACAGCCTCGCGGGAAAGGGTTTATCTTCCATTTCCTCCTCTTTTTCATTTTTGTTAATTGCTCCAAAGGAGCTGAACTGATTGTTGGGTTATTTTCCTGCCATGGGGCTTTCCTCGTCAGGAGCCTCCTCCCCACTGTCCCCATTCTGTGTGGGTGTGGTGTGGTGGTCTGCCGGCTGCCCGACCTCTGATGTACTGTATGCTTGACCTGAGGATGCTGAAAGACGGCTATGGTCAGTTACCTCCGCATCTGTGTAATAAAGCAGACGTTTGCTATCTTGTGGCTCTGCCTCTCCTTGGGTCCCAAGAAACCTGCTAAGCCTCGTGTCACATTCCATTGGGCAGGTGCACGGTGGGCCTGGATCAGTGCCGGGCAGCAAAGGCAGGCCCTCCTCACAGCCGCCTCCTCAGGGGGGATAAACCTGTCACGTGGGGCTAGGGGTGACACAGAGGGCTGGCCAGAAGACTTGGCAGGGGAGTGCCGTGGGTAGGGCCACACACTGGCTCCTGCAGTTTGGGCAGCTGGGTGGCCTTTGAGGGCTGGGCCTCAAGGATGGAAAAGACAAATTCAGGCCTAAGAAGTGACCCTGATGGCTGCCCAGGCCTGTCTCACTGCCAGAGCATGTCCAGGGTCAGTGGTGTGGCCAAGTCTCATGACAAACCCACAGTGAGGAAGCTCTGAGGGGCATGTGGAGGGGGTCACACAGAACTTGAGCGGGACATGGAGGACCTGAGGGGAACACATAGGCCTTAGGTGGATGGGGCTGGGGGATGCCCTGTCCCTCTGCAGGTGGGGCATGGCAGAGCGTGTTTTCTCCCACAGGCTCAGCATCAGATGCTGGGAGTGGGCACTGGTGGCCGCAGGAGGAGGGCCATTATTAATACGCAAGGCTGGTTGGAACACACTGTATTTTGGAAAGCATCACTGGAAAAGCTGGCGTAGGGTGAGCCTGTCCTCATTCCAGGCGGCTGGCAGGAACCCCGGCAGGGCCTGTGTCACCACCTCAGGACAGCTCAGGCATGATGAGGTTTTTCCATTGCAAGGGTCTGAGCTCAGAGGGGCTGGCCAGGACCGGGCCAGAAGCCAGTGGCCCTTGGCTACTGCACAGTTTTCTGGGGTCCAACACCCATGTGGGGGTGGAGGGAAGGATCCAGGCAGGACTCTCAGCAGGCCACAGACAGGTCAGGGCCTGGCCTACCTTGACCAGCCAGCCCTGGGCCAGCCCATCCTTGGTACAGACATGGACACTGCCCTGAGCACTCTGGTTTGCCAGGGCAGTGATACAAGACGGTCAGAGACACCCCAGTGCAACAGCCATTCTAGGGAGGAGAGGCAGTCTGGGCAGCTTCCTGGAAGCAGTAGCCCAGAGTGCAGTGGAGACAGTGTCCCAGTATGCGCTCCTGGGCACACGTGGGCTAAGGGGAGCCCTGGTTAGCCCCATCCCTCCCAGATGGTATGATTCTGCCCAGAGGGCCTTTCCTCCTCAGTACATCAAGTGAGGGCTGGCACTGGGCTGCATGCAGGGACCCAGCAGCCTCCCAGGGCTGTGGCTGCCCCTGGATCCCCCATTTCTGTTCTCCCCACACCACTAACCCAAGGTGGACAGGATGGCCACCTGTTCCAGCCTGGACCATGACATGGTCTCTCCTCCTCCTCCTCCCTGTCCAGATTCCCAACCTGATTGGCACTTAGTAAGTGCCAATGTCTAGTAAGGGCCTCAGGTACTCACTTTGGAGGTGGGGTCACAGAGAAGACTGGCCTTGGGCCTGGGTGGGCAGATAGGCCAGAGGGTCCCTGTTGCACCACTCAGGACAATGGTGAAGGCAAGAGAGACCCTGGCAGAACAGTCAGAGGACAGTGGGACTGGAGAAGACGGTGGGTGGAACAAGGGGAGATATAGGACTCAGACAACAGGGGGAGGGGGACTTTCCTCAGGCCCCAGGTCTCACGGTGCTATCTACAAAGTTTAGCCGCAGGAACCCATGCCCCCAAAGCCTGCCTTCCCACCTTCGCATACACAGATACCTCATCAGGCCCTTGTGGATTAAGTGCACCTGCTGTTGTGAGGTGAGGGGCATGGGGTGGGCTAAGACCCTCGTGAGCCGATGCCAGGAAGCCCACCCTCCCCACCCAGTGACTCCCTCCACCGAGAGTGGGAGTTGCCTCCCCACAGCCCACGAGGAAGGCCAGGACTGCACTGGGTAGGAGTTAGCCCTTATCAAGGCCTTTTCAAGACTCTAGTGGAAGCAGCTGGCCAGGGGAGGGGGCTTAAAACCCTAGGTGGGCCAGGGAGAGGTCAGGTGAGGCAGCGAAGGGCAGCACCAGGCCCATGTGGCCCTTCCTGAGCCGGGCTCTCTTCCCACCCCCCACTGAGGCCTGGCTCCAGACGGTCTCCTCAGACCCTGAGGCCCAGGGCTGGGGGGCCTGGGGGACCACCAAAAAGACCTGTCTAGGGCCAGGGGCTGGGAAGAAGAAGAGAGAGGAAGAAGCAGAAGATGACCAGGATGAGGACACAGGCTTCCTGCTTTCCCTGGTGAAGTGGCAACACCTGGCCGAACTCCCAGTGCCTGAACAGGTAGGGTATGCAGAGGGCCCAGCAGAAGCCTGGTGGTCTCTGGAGACCCCGCATTTGGCAGCTTCAGCTGACTGAGGGGAGAGGGCTGCAGTCTACCTTCCTGGAAGAAGTGGCCCTGAGGCCCACTCCTGCAGTTGGGAGAGTCAGGTGGCTTCTCTGGCCCAGGGAAGGGCCCTTGCTCTGTGGACGGTGTCTCCCTATCTAGAGAAGGGGGTCTCCTGCCCTGAGGAGAGTCTACAGGTGTCTGCCCAGGCTCAGGGGCTGCCTTGGCAGGAACTGGAGGCCATCAGGCTGAAGCTGTGTGCCATGGAGCAGGCTAAGCAGCCAGAGCCACCTGGAGTGCCAGTCAGGGCCCAAGAAGAGGAGGGCACAAGGGCGGGGCAAATGCTGAGACCCAAGATACCAGGTAGGAGCTAAGGGGTCCAGACAACCCCTCCTTGGACACAGCCTGGGTGGCAGCTCTGAGCCCCCCTCCTCTGCAAAAGACTGGCTGGGAAGAGCATGCGTTTCCATGACTGTTGGGCCGGGCGGCCTCCTGGGTGGAGGAATGGGCTGCAGATGGGGGACCTGCTGGTCTTAAGGCTGCGCCTCCACAGGCTGCCCCTTCCATGGGACCACCGAAGAGAAAGTGGAGGCTGACCACAGATCCATTTACGTGGGCAACGTGAGTGGAGGCAGTGAGGTGGGGCCCAGCAGGGCAGGTGCCCAGCCAGGTGGCCACAGGGGTATCCTTCTCTGTGGATGGAACTGACCACCCTCCTGGCTCACATGAGGGTCTGAGGAAGGGAGGTGCATCCGGGTTGCAAACTCAGACACCTCCAGGGCCAGATATGCTTTAGGGGGGAGCTAGCAGGACCCTGGCACCGGTGCAGGGCGGGGGGGGGGGGCGCGGCAGACTGTCCCCTCAAGGAAACCCAGGCCTGTAATCCACCGGACCTTCCAACTATTTGACATGAGCCCCTCTCCCAGCAGGCAAGTAGTTGGCAACAAATTCCCCTTAAAAAACCTCACACGCTTTGACAGGCCACTCACGGCTTACTCACCCTACTATGCCCTTGGCCTTGAGGCCATCCCTGGCCATGGGTCCAGTCTTGGGGTTTCTTCCACTCTCCCCCCACCAAGAAAACCCCGAGTGCCATGCCTTGTCCAGGTGGACTACGGGGGCACAGCTGAGGAGCTGGAGGCCCACTTCAACTGCTGTGGGGAGATCCACCGAGTCACCATCCTGTGCGACAAGTTCTCTGGACACCCCAAGGGGTCAGTGTGGAGCCAGAGTGGGGCATTCTGGCCCAGGCCCTGAGCTGCACCCTCACCCACATCCTTGTGCTCCCCCTCTCCCAGCTATGCCTATATAGAGTTTGCCACCAAGAGCTCTGCCCAGGCTGCTGTGGAGCTGGATGATAGTGTCTTCCGAGGCCGGGTAATCAAGGTGCGTCCAGAGTCGCCACACTAGTGGGCCTTCCATCAAGTGCTAAGTCCCCGGGAGCCCAGGCACACAGGAGCAGAGAGATTAGGCCACCGGCCGAAGACACAGAGCTGCCCCAGCCAACTCCTTCACTCCCTGCGTCCCCACCTCGCTGGGCCGGGCAGGGGTGTGGCAGGGAGCACTGGGCCTGGGTTTTGTCTGGGTGTGGCATGGAGGGAATCCCTCTAAACTCCAGTGAATGTTGGCACAGACCAGGCATGTCATATGGCTATGGCTGCATCCAGGTAAAGGTAGGACAGTTAAGGCCTAAATGGGGATCTTGAGAAGGTTGGGACCCATGGTCTGGACAGCGCGGAGCCTGCGGGGGCTGCAGGGCCTATGCACTTCTGCCCATGAGCCAGAACAGAGAAACTCAAGAGGGCTTCCTGATGGCAGCTGCTGCCCCAGGTTTGGCCCTGAGGGCTGAGTGCTATTGCGTGGGGCAGGGGGTCAGAACAACCCTTTGGTTCCAGGTGCTGCCCAAAAGGACCAACTTTCCAGGGATCAGCTCCACGGACCGTGGGGGCCTGCGGGTACTTCCAGGCACCAGGGGTGCACACTTCCCCTGCAGTGGCTTCCAGGGCAGGTCCCGGTTCAGACCACGTGGGCAGAAACGGTGAGTGGGGTTCTGGGGCAACATGAGGGTGAAGGGTGCCCAGGGCCTGGAGCTTCAGAGAAGGGGCTGCCTGAGCATGATCCCAATGCAGTTAGGGCCTGGGGCTAGAACAGGCTCTTCCTGGCACTTCTGTAGCCAAGGACTGGTGGCAACCCCAATCACCGCTGCCTTCATGTACTCAGCTGAGGGAACTGAACTGCGTGGGGGGCTGCCTCACCTTGGGGGGCTTTGTGCAAACTGCCTAGAAGGGCACCTCTCATTCCCACCAAGGCTCTGGCACGCAGCATTTCTGGTAAGTGCAGGGGAGGCTATGGCCAAAAGAGGGCTGGAAGCTGCAGGAAGGCCCTCAGGGCTCTCCTTGGGCACACTGGGGGCCTCTCTGCCTTTAGTTCCCACCTGATGTTCCTGGAGCTCTGGGCTGAGCCTCCCCACAGCACACCCTCCCCTTGTGTTTTGTGCAGGGCCCGTGCAAGGTTCTCCCCTTGCTTCTCACCATACTGAGGGGAAGCCGGATCGTGAGAGAGGCTAGAGGCTGGGCCAGGAGTGTCCAGCTGTGTCCTCTAAGGGCCGTTTGTTGGGGGTAGGGGCAGAGGGTGAGGCCAGAGGAGAGGTGAGCCCCTAAAGAGCTGGACTGGCCCCCAGGGCCTCAAGTGGCAACCTGACCTCACATTTACAACCATAAGTCACAGCACAGCGTGGGGGGGGAGGGGATACTGGCTTTTTCACTAACTTGTTTTAAAGAAAAATAGGAACGTGTGTCTTAATGATAATACATAAATTATTAAATTTGAATATTTTTTAAAAGCACAACACACCTCCCCTTTCTATTCTCCTCGGACACAGCTTCACTGTGCATCCTTCTCAGGCAGATTCCACAAAGGTGGCGGCCCAGGGGGACGTGTTTGTGTCATGGGTGTCACTGCTAGTCCCGGGGTGGTCCTTGGCTCTGTCAAGCACACGTGCCCACCAGGGACCAACACCTGGTCCAGGCCGGGCCCTTGCTAAAGTCTGTGTGGGAACTGGGCCCTATACCCAGACTCTCCCTGAAGACAGGGCCTGCCTGCGCCCAGCTGCATTCAGAGCCAGGAGAGGAAGCCATGGGCCCAAGCCCAGGTGTACCAGGTTCTGGCACAGCACTGCTAATGCCCTCCTGGTGCTTCCAAAGCAGCTGTCCCACCTCAAACCTGTCCCGTCCTGTCAATTTATTCCTTGAGCTAGACTGGGCCCCCCAGGTGCCTGGCCCACCTCCCTCCTCTAGCACCTGGTTCTCCATACTGGTCTTGCCTTCCCAAGCCAGCTTCAACACCCCCCACCTTGGGATTATAGATCTTTGTAGAGGGGGAAATGGTGCCCCTCAAACATGCCCACACTCATCTCCAGAACTGGTGAACCTGTCACATTTTTGCTTTTTCTTTTTGAGACAGTCACACCTTGTGCCCCCTTGGTAGAGTGCTGTGGCATCACAACTCCCAGTAACCTTAAACTCTTGGGATTAAGCAATTCTCTTGCCTCAGCCTCCCAAGTGGCTGGGACTACAGGTGCCTGCCACAACACCCAGCTATTTTTAGAGACAAGATCTTGCTCTAGCTCAAGGCTGGTCTCAAACCTGTGAGGTCAGGCAATCCACCCGCCTCCGCCTCCCAAATGCTGGATTACAGGCATGAGCCACGACGTCACATTTGAAGTAAAGGTCTCTGCAGGCATTATCCATTAAGGACTCCAGATTACCTAGGTAGGTACTAAGTCCAGTGACACAGTATATACGAGACACCTGAAGAGACCAGGAAGACAGAGGCCAAGGTCACTGAAACCACCACAGCTGGTACGGGGCTAGGGCAGACTCTCCCTCCAGGGGGAGGGACCAGCCCTGTTGACACCTTCATGAGCCTCCAACTGTGGGGAAAAAGTTCTGTCTTAAGCCCCACGTACAGTGCCTTGTCAGGGAAGTGCCAGGAGACCGACAGCCTTGCCATAAGGATCAGGATTCCCCAGACCAAGCAGCTGCCACCAGCCTCCAAGACCCAACTAAGGTCTGCTCCCAGGCCTGCCATTCACCCTGGAGGGAAAAGGCCAACAAGTAGGAAAAAAAAATGCCAGGTGGCACCTGAGGCTCAGTGAGTAAGGCACCTGCCCCATATACTGAGGGTGGCAGGTTCAGCCCCAGCCAAATGGCACCAACAACAAAAAATAGCTGGGCATTGTGGTGGGTGCCTATAGTCCCGGCTACTCGGGAGGCTGAGGCAAGAGAATTGCCTTAGCCCAGGAGCTGAAGGTTGCTGTGAGCTATGATGCCATAGCACTCTACTGAGGGCGACAAAGACAGACTCTGTCTCTTAAAAAAGCCAACAAAGAGTCTAGCAGCAGGGTGGGCCTGAGGGTGCCACAGAACCCCAGCATCGGAGTGGCCAGCAGCGTCTCACCTCAGCCAGGCCACATTAGAAGGTAGGGAGTGGAAGGGGAGGTTGTGGCTTTGCCCAGGCTGCCAAGCAGCCCCAGGCAGAGCCTGGTCCTGGCCACTCACAGCTGGGACGCTGCAGAAAGAACCTGCTCCTGCCACACGTGTGGCACCTGCAGATGAAAGCACCAAGCATCCTGACCACGGGGAGGGGCTGGCGATCCTGATGCACTTGCCAAGCCTGTGGTGTCTTGGCCACCCCCATACACCTAGGATGTTGTTTCCTGTCCATCTTGAGCTTCCTGTGTGGCTGCTGCTAGACAGGAGACAGAGTGAGTCTGGAGAGTCCCTCCTCTCCTAGGGATTGAGGCCCAGCAGGCTAAAATGGAGAGAGACTTGAGCACCCCTTGGCATGGCCCCCACACAGTGAGGGCTCTGAGTCACAGTGGTTGAGATTTCTGCTGTGTCCAGAGGAAGCAGACACTGTCTCAGGTGGGCAGCCAACAGGAACAGGCTCCCCTCACCTTTGGTCTGGCAGGAGAGGCAGGGCTGCTGCCAGCAAGGCCCACCAGAGTGGTCAGGGGAGGCAGCCCTCGTGAGAAGCCAGCCTCATGGTGGAGGTAATATGTGGAATTACCAGGTGACAGTGCCATGTCACCTTTAAGCAGATAACTTTCTGAGGTCTAAAATAATACTGCTTGTGAAACTCCCTCACATGACAAGCACTCTGGACTGCTCTGGCTACATCTAACATAAAACCCATATGAGTGGCTTGAACAGGGAAGGAGTATATTTTATTTTCTAATATTAAAAAACTTCCACGAGTAGTCCAGAGCTGGTATGTCAACAAAGGCCCAGTATCCTTGCTCCCTCATCCCTAGGGTATGAATACTGCCCTCACACAAGACAGCTTGAGCTCTGACCACTACATCCAAGTTCCAGGCATGAAGACAACAAAAGGTGAAGGGTACTCCCTGCACCTGCTAAGCCCCCTATTATAAGGCTCCTGACTCTCCTGACTCCATTTATATTGCCTAACTACTCACCTGGGGGCTAGAGAGGGCAAGCAAGTAGCTCCTACCCTGTCGATATGAGATCAATATACTCAAGTAATGCTTAACTCTGTTAACAGGAAGGGGGAAATGGCTGGCAACGCACAGCCTCCACTCAGGCAGAGGATGCCAGACTAGAGAGGTGGGTGGGGCTGCCCTAGGGCTCCTGGGCTCAGCAGCTAGGCCTTTTGAAGGGAGGTGCAGAGCCCCTCCAGGCATCTGCCCAGGATCAGCTGCCTGGCCTTCTGCAGCTAACTCTGGCCTTTTAAGTCCACCCAGGGCCTGGGACAAGCCTTTCTCACACACACTCCTCATGCTTTGTTTTTCTTCCATAATTTATGAAATTAATATTGTGCCTGATGGATAGAAGCACAACCCAAAGGTGCAGAGAGAAAAGCCCAACCCCCCATTCCAGGCTGACCCACCAATGCCTCCTGTTCCCCAGGGCACCCCTGCTGCTCCCTCCTGAAGGGCCTGGAGAAACTCAGTTCTGGGAGGCCGTGGAGGGGAAGCCTCTGGGAGTGTCTCCTCCATGGCCCAGTCTTGGGTTGCTCAACTCTAGAAAGTCAACAGCACCGGAGACATGTGGTCCTTGTCACCTCTGCCACCCCCTGGGCAGTCACCACGCAGCCAAGTCGTTCCCCTGATCCTGTGGGCTGTCACTGCACTCCCTGTCGTCACCTGGACTTCACAGGGGTCAGGACCAGCAGGTTGAGACCCAGTGGCAGCGCATCACCCTCAGCCTTGCTCCCAGGGCAGACAGGCAGAGGCTCTTCACACCTGCTCATCCCTGCACACAGCAGGCAGCTAGATGTCTGGATCCACGAGGCTTCCCACATCTCACGACGGCTCCTCCTGAGGCCGAGGAGGAGGCCAGACCACAGGTCAGATGCAAACAATGGAAGCCAAGTCCAGAGGAGAAAGGCTCTTACCCATGAAGTGCTGTGGTCCCTACATCCTAGGCTGGCTCTTGGCTCAAGAGGCCAACCTCCACAGAACTCCATACCTGTCTGGCTGACAGGGAGCCACAGCAAGGGCAGAGGGAGGGGTATGGGCTGGCCACACCAGAGGTCACCCTGCCTGCAGGTTCCAAGCTCTCGGGGCACCAGGTGGTCCTGACCCTTCTGCTGAGTGGGGACAGCTTCCTGCTGGCTTTGGTCCCTAACCTGTGCCCATATGCCCAAGAAGTCTTTAGCTGAACTCTCCTTAGTTACATCTTCTTCAGACACAGAAGGGAAAAGGCCAAGTTTCATCTCACAAGACCTTTAGTTGAGATGCACTGTGTGTGAGATCCTGCCCCCAAGCAGCACATCAAGTCGGGAAGAAGCAATGACAGATACCTCCACATTAGTGACGCGCAGATGCTCCTGAGATGGCTGGCAGCGGAGCTCCTGCTCAACAGACTTGCACCATCATAGACATCACCATGTTGTCAAAGGCCCTGTAAGAACAGCTAACCAGTCAGGGGACAGACCACGCCCCTACCTGCCCACAGGACTGGTGGGCCCTTCCCTGGGGTCCAGACAAGTAAATTCAGCTGAGATGCGAGAATGGGAGCCTGCCACAGTGGGCAGTGGGTACCTGTTTCCTAACCCTGGGCAGCTTCCTGAGGCCCCTGGTTGGGTCTCCCTGTGTCCAGGCCTGAAGGGTCCCAGGCAGGGGTGCAGTGAGCAGGGAGCCTTGACTGAGAGGCAGGATGACCCAAGACACACAGCATCCCTGCCAAGGGAAGCGCCTGGCCCAGGTCTCTGCAGTGTCCCCTTGCCTGCCAACAACTGCTAGCATAACTGCACTGCGAAGGCAGTGGTCTCAGGACAGGGATCCCAGAAGCAGGTCTGCAGAGTGTGCTGGTGGACGGAGTCTCTGTGGGAAGTGTCTCTGATGTTCAGATGGGAAGTCTGCCTGCACTGACGGCTATTTGGAAGATGCCTTCAACCCAAGTTCAGCATAAAGACAGACGTGGCAGCAGCACGAGGATGCTGTCCATGTGCTCAGGTCCCTCCCTTCCTGAGCTCCTATGCAGGTGCCCACTGGGCACACCTGAAGACCATGTGAAGCTCTGTGCCCCACCACACCCTCCTTTTATACACTTTATGCTGCAAAGGTTAAACCACTGCTGTTAGGAGGCAGCACTCATGACTCAAAAAGACCTTCCCACCCTTACATTCCACACAGCACAGAAGGCAGGGCCCACCTGGACTGGATGCGGTCCCCCGGGTTGTAGAAGGGGTTGCACATCACGTCTGTGTAGGAGTTATGCAGCTTCCGGAACATCTGAAACAGGTAAATTAACATGTACTCACAGTACAGATTTTTGGCTTCTCAGCATTTCTTTTTTTCTTTTTTTTTTGAGACAAGAGTCTCAGTATGTCACCATTGGTAGAGTGCCGTCGTATCACAGCTCAAAGCAACCTGAAACTCTTGGGCTTATGCTATTCTCTTGTCTCAGCCTCCCAAGTATATGGGATTACAGGTGCCTGCCACAATGCCTGGCTATCTTTTTGCTGCAGTTGTCATTGTTGTTTTACCTGGCCTGGGCCGGGCTTGAACCTGCCAGCCTCGGTCTATGTGGCTGGTACCCTACCCACTGAGCTACAGGTGCCACCCGGCTTCTCAGCATTTCAAGACAAAGGGAACAGACAAACCAGCCCCCTCAGTGTGACTTTCTAATCCCCAGCACTTACACTGCGGATTTCATTGTCTCGAAGGGCTGTATTGGAAGAGTCCACCACCATCACGAACTTCACCTTGGAGTTGGTCACGTAGCCGTATCTGCACAGCAGGTTAGGGAACATACTTCTAACCTGGGGCTGCGACACATGAGCCCAGGGCCCTGGGTGCCCTCGCTTTGCAAAAACAAGACAACCTAGAATGTCAGGACTGCCTGTGCAGCAGCTGCACAAAGCACGAACCCAGACATTTCTGTGAGCAGCAAAGGGCAGGCGGCCTGCAAGCCAACCAAGCCCAGCCCAACCCACACTCCAGGACCCTGAGTCTGTCTGTCCTGGGATACCACACCCTCTTTCAGAATCAATGCCTGGCCCAGAAAGTTAACTGTAAAACTAGAAATTTCAGAAGAGAGAACAATTGGCAGGATCTCACCTAACGTACACAAGGTGCGGGGTGTTCAGCACACCTCCAGGCAAACCTGACCTTTACCTTACAATTAAAATCAATGTAACCTAAACGTTTGTACCCTTATATTAATCTGGAAAAAAGAAAAAAGCCAGAAATTTCTGGAATAAAGCAAATCTTCTCCTTAGAGACCGTGTTATTTTTGTCTAACAGTACCAAACATCAGTGTGACGAACTACATTACTGTTCATGGGACCATCTCTGAACTCCATGGTCTCAAAGCAGTTTGTCCCAAGGGACTGGTAAAGTGCTTGTAGTAACTTATAAAGCAAGACCTGATAACGAGATGAGGTGGCAGCCCCTTTGAAAAGCACAAAAAGAGGCTCGGCACCTGTGGCTCAATCGGCTAAGGCGCCAGCCGCGTACACCTAAGGTGGCGGGTTCGAATCCCCAGCCTGGGCCCTCCAAACAACAATGATGGCTGCAACCAAAAAATGGCCGGGTGTTGTGGCGGGCGCCTGTGGTCCCAGCTACTTGGGAGGCGGAGGCAGGAGACTCACTTGAGCCCAGGAGTTGGAGGTTGCTATGAGCTGTGAAGCCATGGCACTCTACCCAGGGGGATAGCTTGAGGCTCTGTCTCAAAAAAAAAACACAATTAAATCCAGTTACATGCCTTATTTTTTGTTACATTGATGAGCTCTAACCCTAGGCTCTGTGGTCTTTCACAAGTTTAGGAATGCCCAAAACGAGGCTGACAGTGAGCTTCTGCTGTGGGACTCCCAGAGGCTAAGGTGGAAGCCCACGTAGCATGCGGCTTCCAAACGTCGTAGCTGAAGGCTGGCCCAGTGTGCCACAGTGTCTGCCCAGCAATGGATCCCATTGAGGAGCTGGCACCTTGGGGTCCAATGGGTGGGCAGGGTTCCTTTCTTGAGCTGTTCTTCTTATGGCTTGCCTGAGGGTTCGGGAGAAAAATAGGCAAAGGACATGACTGGACGCTTCTCAGGAAGGAGTAAAATATAAGTGAATACATTCAGATGCCTCCTTGGTAATCAAGGAGATGCAAATTTAAATGAGATGTTACTTTTCTAGCATTTTCTAACCCACTAAGATCTCAAAGTATTTAAGAATTAGAACACTAGTGCTGGCTATGCTGTGGTGAGAGCAGGCCGTTCAGGTAGCTATTAGAGTGGTCATCCCTTCATTCAAATAGATATTTAGGGTTGTGTCAGATACTATAGCAGTTGCTGAGGAAATGGCTGTAGCTGTTTGCATCAAACATAATAATATTAATAACAGCAATAATTAGAAACTACCTAAATGCTCAACAATTTGGGGGAAAACATTTTAATGGATTATTAAGTAATATTAAACGTGGTTGGCTGGGCATGGTGGCTTATGCCTATAATCCCAGCATTTTGGGAGGCCAAGGTAGAAGGATTGCTTAAAGCTAGTAGTTTAAGTCCAGCTTGGCAACATGGCTCTATGGGGAAAAAAAAGATGGATTATTAAGACTGAAACAACATGGACAAAAGCAAATACACATGTGCATACCTAGTATGATTTACAGAAATGTCTGTATGAAAGTTTGGCAGATATCTAGAAGATTATTTTTGTGTATGATTTTAGGTGGCTGCTTTGTGGTTGGGAGTGCCCCAACTGCCCCAATGTCCAGTTTCTTGTATAAGCAAGAATTGGTGATGGGATTAATTTTGGCCCTTGCAGAGGCACCGAGGACATCACCTCTCCTCATGGCATCCCTCTTGACCTTCTGGACCGAGTGATGATCATCCGCACCATGCTGTATACGCCACAGGAAATGAAGCAGGTGCGCCTCCCTCCCCTCCTGCTCTCTCCTCGGTTTGCTCCAGCTGCTCACTGCCGGCCATGCATGTAGGATCCGTGGAGTAGACCTGGCTTCCACTCGCCATCCCACCACTCAGCTGTTGGCCTTGGGCCGGTGACATTCCTCCCGAGTCTTAGTTTCCTCATCTGAAAGATGGGTTGGGCTCCGTGGATGTTGTCTGAGTGTCACAGAATCTCAGCTTCCTGTGAGTCTTGGCTGTTTTCTTTTCGGTTGTTCCCCTTTTGATAAGCTTAGGAAAAGGATAATGAAAAAGCGAACTTCATAACAGGAGGCCACTAGCCCTAACAAAAAGGAGACGTAGTATAATAAGATGTAGTGCTTGCAATCTCAGCATTCTGAGAGGCCATGGCAGGAGGAGGTCTTGAGGCCAGAAGTTGGAGACCAGGCTGGGCAACATCATGAGACTCCTACTCTACAAAAAGGAAGAAGGCTGGGCACGGTGGCTCATGCCTGTAATCCTAGCACTGTGGGATGCCAAGGCAAGTGGATTGCCTGAGCTCACAGGTTC
>CAUYQV010109818.1:0-34318 GCA_963574575.1 Galagoides demidoff
GCAGCAAAAAAGGGAAAACGGGACAGGCATTGTGGTAGGAGCCTGTAGTCCCAGATCCTTGGGAGGCTGAGATAAGAGGATCTCTTGAGCCCCATAGTTTAAGGTTGCTGTGAGCTATGCTGATGCCATGGCACTCTACCCAGGGTTGGACAGAGTGAGGCTCTGTCCCCGCTCCAAAAAAGAATATTGTTCTGAATGCCCTAAATAGAATTGAAACCCATTTGCGTCCTTCCCTTACAAAGCATCTCTCACTTTCCAGACAGTGTTCAAATATTTTTAAACTTTGCATGAAGGCTATCATAAGTATATGATGTAGGGGTGTGTGTGTGGAGATAGAGTCTTCGGAATACATTTAAGAAGGGTACCAAAAAGCAAAAATAGAATTTGAGTTAAGCGATATTTCACTGAAGAGAGTTTTCCAAAATTGAAGAAAGACTTGAGTCTTTAGATCAGCCATTCTCAACCTGTGGGTTGCGACCCCTTTCTAACAATGAAAATACACTGAGGCATCAGGAAGGTTGAGAACCACGGCTTTCGATTAAACATGCATCCTGAAGGAACAGAAGAATGACCATGATATACTCACCCCCGACACCCTGTAACCTGCAGAGCATCCCGGCCAGAGAGGAGGCTTGGGCAGGCCATCTCGGGGGCAGCGATTACCCGCAAAGGAGAGACCACTGGCTGGGTGGAGAACAGACTTCCCACGTGCTTGGAATATTTACCATAAATAGGGCAACAGCTTCAGAGACCCGAGAGAAAATGAAAAGTCAGCTTTGGATTCTATGGTCAAGTGAGTTTCTCAGACATTAAAAAACGGAGTATCCTATGTGCCCCTTGCTTGAGAAAAAAAAAGAAAAAACTGCTAAAGGATATACCTCAACCTCAGAAGTATGAATCCAGAGGGCAGTAAGGGAAGGGAAGACGGCAATTGATAGAATTTGTTTTATTTATCATTGAAAGCTTAAAAATCTATCTTCCCTAAATTAGCAGAAGATGGAAGTAAGACAGAGATAAAGGGAGGGGGGGTTGCTTGCAGTTAAAGCATGTTAATGCCTCATTGTGCCTAAGAAAAGGGAGACACAAAAACACCTCTGGGAAATTCATAAAAATGCGTATATAAGCTTGGGGCCTGCGGCTCAAGCGGCTAAGGCACCAGCCACATACACCTGAGACAGCGGGTTCGAATCCCGGGCCTGCCAAACAACAAGGACAGCTGTAACCAAAAAAAAAAACCAAATAGCTGAGTGTTGTGGCAGGCACCTATGGTCCCAGCTACTTGGGAGGCAGAGGCAGGAGAATCACTTAAGCCCAGGAATTTGAGGTTGCTGTGAGCTGTGATGCCACAGCACTCTACCGAGGGTGACAGCTTGAGGCTCTGTCTCAAAAAAAAAAATGCATATATATCATATGCAATTTATAGATTATACACTTGTAATCACATTTATGCTTACAAATTTAGAAGTACAAACAAACTTGCTTTTACAAAATACGAAATCACAGCAAACATGTTGTTCTCTAGCTCACTTTTTCTCTGGATACGTATCTTCATCTCCATAGCGCTTCCCCCTAACGCAGATGTTCTGGAGCGTACACAGTAGTATCTTGTTGAAAAAGGTGAGTCCTTTCTAATTTTCGCCACTATAAACCACATTGCAAGGAAAGTCTTTTCCATGACAACTGTGTGCTTCTTAGTGACACAGCCCCGAGCCACATTCACGGTGAGATTTGCTGGTGGGACAACCTGCCCAGGCAAACTGCCAAGGGTTCTACATAGAAGTCCCGACGGTGTGTCCCCTTGGAAAGCTGTGGGGGGGCTCAGCAGCTGGGGCGCTCCCTGAGGGAGTCCACACTGCCTGGTGGCAGCTGTCCCAGAGAAGGATCTAAACACTCTTATTGGCCTCCATTCATTTCTTTCATTATTTTTTTTATTTCAGATTAATGTGAAGGCACTAATGATTAGGTTGCAATGTTTACATGTGTTTGGTGAGGTCCCTGTCGTAGTTGTGTCCCTCACCCAGGAGGTGAGCCCCGTACCCTGACATTGTGCCTGGTAGGTGGGGGCTCGCCCGTCCCCCTCCCTCCCATCATCCTGCACCATGTAGCCTTGTTTTTCTCCTGTGTGGGAGTGTAGTGGTTCATCTACTATTAGTATTGAGTACATTCCATGCTGGCTTTTCCATTCTTGTGATACTTTAGTAAGAGGAGTGTGTTTCAGCTCCATCCAGGTTAATAGAAAAGATGTAGTCTCCATCTCTTTATGGCTGAATAGTATTCCATGGTATACATATACCACAGTTTATTAATCCATTCATGGGTTGATGGGCACTTGGGTCGATTTGCTTTTTTTTTTTTTTTTCCGAGACAGAGTCTCACTCTATCCCCTGGGTAGAGTGCCGTGGTGTCATAGCTCACAGCAACCTCAAACTCTTGGGCTCAAGTGATCCTCTTGCTTCAGCCTCTGAAGTACCTGAGACTACAGGTGCCCACCACAATGCCAGCTGATTTTTCCATTTTTAGTAGGGACAGGGTCGCATCTTGCTCAAGCTGGTCTTGAACTCCTAAACTCAGGCGATCTACCTGCCTCAGCCTCCCAGAGTGCTGGGATTACAGGTGTGAGCCACTGTGCCCGGCTGATTCCACACCTTGGCAATTGTGACCTGAGCTATGATAAATATCCTAGTGCAAACATCCTTATGGTAAAATGATTTTTTTTTTTTTTACTTCTTGGTAGAAACCTAGTCTCAGGATATAAAATCAATATTCACAAACATGTACCCTTCATATGTGCTAATAACGTAGCCTTCATATGTGCTAATAACATAGCCTTCATATGTGCTAATAACGAAGCCTTCATATGTGCTAATAATGTAGCCTTCATATGTGCTAATAACGAAGCCTTCATATGTGCTAATAACGTAGCCTTCATATGTGCTAATAACGTAGCCTTCATATGTGCTAATAACGAAGCCTTCATATGTGCTAATAACGAAGCCTTCATATGTGCTAATAACGTAGCCTTCATATGTGCTAATAACGTAGCCTTCATATATGCTAATAACAGTCAAGGTGAAAATCAAATCAAGGACACAACACCCTTCACAGTAGCTTCAAAGAAAATGAAATACCTGGAAATATAACTAACAAAGGATGTGAAGGACCTCTGCAGAGAGAAAAGAAACAGCACAAGATGTTAACAAATGGGAGAACCATGCTCATGGCCAGGAAGAATCAACATTGTTAAAACGTCCATACTACCCAAAGCAGCCTACAGATTCAGGCAACCCCCGTCAAAGCACCAATGTCATACTTTGAAGAACTCAATCCACTCTTCTTCACCCGTTTCTGACCAGCCAGTCCCCATGAGGATCTCAGTGTGTCGATAACTTAGAGTCTATTATATGCATAGACTTTTTTTTTTTTTTTTGTAATTCCAAGCCTAGTGTTTAGAGCTAGTTACCATAGAACTGTGTAATAGGACCCACCATTCTCTCTTTTCTTTGGGAAGAAGCTCACCAACTTCTTAGTCACTGGGAATACTCTTCATCTCCCGTGACACCTGCAGGTTTACAAAACTATGACTCAAGGCCCTCCCTGGCCCATCACCTTGTGTGCTGTGGTAGCAGAGGGCCCTAAAATTTCTCCCTCAGAACTGGGAGAAACATTTCACTTTTCTCACAATCACTGACTCCTTCCTTCCTTCCTTCCTTTCTTTTGAGACAGAGTTTCACTTTGTCACCCTTGGTAGAGTACCATGGCATCATAGCCCAAGCTCCAACTCTTAGGCTTAAGCAATTCTCTTTCCTCAGCCTCCCAAGCATCTGGGACTACAGGTGCCACAATGCCCAGCTATTTTTAGAGATGGGGGTCTCACTTTGGCTCAGGCTGGTCTCTAACCTGTGAGCTCAGGCAATCCACCCGCCTCGGCTTCCCAGAGTGCTGGGACTACAGGCATGAGCCACCATGGCTAGCCACTGACTACTTTCTTCAACTTCTGGGGGGATAGGGTTAATACTCAAATTATTTCATTGTTTGCCTAGTTAATATTTTCAAGTGCTTGAAAACTCAAAATATATTAGATAACAATTATAAAAATTATAAAAACGTATTCAACATAACTTTCTTTCCCCCATCCTTTCTGCCCTCCATCTGTGCCCTCCTTCCCCACCCACCTGACAAACGCACAGGGGTTAGACTCCCATGTGTCCTTCCAGAGGTCTTTAATGCACATACCTGCAAACGCAGTGTCCACCCTTTCCCCCATCTTTAACTCAAACGGCAGCATGCCCCTTCTCTCCACATTTACTTAAAACATGCGTGCTGAAGAATTGTCCATGTGGGTGCACAGAAGGCTCCCTCATTCTTTATCGTGCAATCCTAGAATATTCCATTGCATGATGTTCATGAGTTATTCCACTCAATCCCAGCTAACGAACACTCAGGCCGTTTCCAGATGTTTGCTATTAAAGCATCGTTGCAGCAGTGAACGCACAGCACGCTGACCTATCTAGACATCTCTTCAGCCAGCAGCCTCCTGCAGAATCCAACCAGCACAGCCCCCCGTCCCTGCTCAGTAAATAAGCCCCATCCTGTCTATTGATCTGCCTCCCTCATTCACAGAAACAACCCCACAGGGCACCGGCATGTTTAAAATCTGAACAGCATGGAGACCTATCACCTTTTATGCTCTGCACCAACTCTTCCCAGTTAAAGAAAGAAAGACGATTCTGCCTCTATCTCTCCCAATGGTGGTGTGATAAAATGTAATTTGGGGAGAGCAAATTAGATGACTTTTTTGAAAATGTTGGTTGTCCTTTGAATTATTTGCTGTGTTAATATAGTACAATATGCACATAATTAGCAAGAATTCTGAATTTATTATATATACTTATTCTTGGTCTTTTTTAATTACCCAGCACTCTAGTTGAAGGTAGTGTCATGATTCAAAGGATGGTGAGATGTGTCAGATGGCAACTACCTTGCCAGTGTGAAGGGGAAGCAAAGTCTAGAAATGCCATTAAGATTTTTTTTTCATCCCATTAAGTGTGTAAAAGTTTCCCAATGTATTATTCATGGTATAACCATAGCAAGAACAAAACATGACTTATTGAGTATTTTAATACAGCCTGCTAATGTTATGCAATGAAGTATATTTTAATATTTAATACAATCTGAATTTTAGACCTTTTTCAGGGAGGCTCTTGTGTTTTTAAACTAAATACTGTAGGTGACAAATAGGTCTCCGTGAGCATCTCTCTAGGCAGGTGGAGTGACCAGAATTCAGGAGCTGGTTTTGGCTTTGGTGTTGAGACTTCTGTGAAGCAGGGGGTCACGTGGCTGTTATTTTGAAAAGTGAGCTGGTTAGGGAGGCTCGTCTGCTCACACAGAGCAGGCATTCGTGAGGTCAAGATCATGGGCGCGGTTCCTGGCTGGATCCCGTATGCGACCGACCTTTGGTTGTCTAACATCCATTCTCTGTTCTTTTGGTAACAGTACATCTGTTTCCTATGAGATAATTAGATGAACTCACGGTAAGGAGCCCAGTGATACTGTATGTGTCCTGCTGTCCTGTCCTGCATGTGACCCAAGCCAGGCAGGCACAGTCTTCTCCATCAGTCTGGTTTGGCTTGACAACAGGACAGCAAACAAGCAGCCCCAGACTCTCGCTGGCTCGCAGGCTGCACGTCCATCCTAAGTCAAGTGGGGACCTTTGTTAATTGCTGCCCTGCAGCCCAGGCTGACAGAGGCTGCATTTCAGTGGATGATGCTCTCACAGGGGCCACAAAGGTGCTGGAAAGAAAACCCTGCAGAGTCTTGTCTCAGCCCAAGCGCCAAACACACCATGCTGTCACATGTCACGTCTGCTCTAAACTCATAGGGCCAGAAACACCACAACAGCCCCAAACAACCATGGAGTCCAGAGGTTCAATTTGCTGTCACAGTTGCCCCAGGGGACAGAAGAGGACTGCAGCACTGGCCCCCAAGTGCCAGGCTTCCCCTCTGCACTTTGGACCATGAGGGGCGGTGGTATTATCAGAGAATACCTGTCACCCCACAGAGACAACCGACCACCTCGAGACCAGTGATTTTCAACCGCTGTGCGGCAGTTAGACAATCTTAGGTGTGCTGCAAACATTTTAAAGATCATCAAATTCTTCTTGAAAAAAGCACAAAGCACAGTAAGTATATTGGAGGTTTTTACTCTTTTTTTGGATCGGCATAATTTAAGTGTGCCGTAGAAGTTTAACTCTACATAGGTTCAAGTGTGCAGTGAGATTTTAAAAAAGTGTTGAAAAACACCGCTCTGGGCACAGAGGTGTCCAACCTGCAGCCCCAGGGGCCGCATGCAGAATATTTGAGGATAGTTCTTTTATTTGTGGTATGGGACATTGCAAAAATACACACCGAGCCCTTCTTTTGCTCATCAGCCTCCGTTAGCATTTGTGTATTTAATGTGTGGCCCCAAACGAGGCAACCCTTCTTTTCTTCTAAAGTGGGGCAGAAAAGGAAAAAGCTTGGACACTCCAGGTGGGCAGCCCTGCTGTTGAAACTCCCTGGTGTTGCCCCTCCCCCAAACCCCCACATCCCTCCCTGGGCTCCCAGTGGGCTCCCTTCACACCCACAGATCAGCCTCCAGTTCTCACCAGCAAAGACTCCTAATATCCAGCTACCACTGCCTGGGGTGCCAGCTGATGCTTTGTCACTATTGCTCCGAGTGGTTGCCCCTCCCGCACCCCAGGGCTGATGCCACTGTCCTGTGATGGTAGCACACTCGGCACTGAGCCAGCAGGACAGGGCGGGAGGCAGGGTCTGCCTACAGGGTCGCCGTTAGAATCTGTCCAAACCCCCAAGCTCCAGCTCCCACAGCTGCTAAGGAATATCAGCAATTTCAGGGGGGAGGCTGAGGTCCCTTCTCGGACCCTTCTGTACAAACTGAAGTGCAGTTGAGCCAAAAGGGATGTGAAGGTGAACTTGCCCCACCCTGGCCTGGCGGGTGAGGTGGGGAAGACACTTACCCCGGGTCACATGATTGCTTAGTAGCAGACCCCTGACTCACACCCTAAGTGGGCATGCCTAAAGAAAAATGGAAACCAAAGAAGTCACACAGCTGAGCATCCCGGCCACCTGCCGCCCGGCTGGGGACCACCGCAGCCTCTTCTGCCCCAGTCTGGTTTGGACCAGCCCCACTTTGCCCCTTGCTTTCCCCGGAGAAGACGTCACACGCAGCCAGTAAGCTCAGCACAGGGCTGACTCTTGGAAAGCTCCCTTCTGTCAGAAGCTGGGAAAACAGTCAAAAAAAACCATCCACTACCATTCCTCGGCGTGGAGGACGGGAGGTCAAATGTTGGGCAGTTAAACCTCCATTTACGACAGAGTTTACAACTTAGCCCCCAGGTGCAAGAAGAATCTTTTCTCCCCCAAGGACTGAACTTCATATATCAACCAAAAACAGATTTTAGGTTCCAGGATGGAAAACTGATTAACACGCACATGTGCACCAATGTCTACACGTCAATCAGCAAAAAATAATGTGCTAATCCTGAATATTAACAAATAACAAAAAAAGTCTACACCTCAGTCAGCAAAAAAATACTGTACCAATCCCGAATATTAACAAATAACAAAAAAAAAAGATTCTTTTTCTCTGTATGTTTGGAGCCCAGAACAGAAGGGTCTTCTACTGCAAGATTTATCACCATACTAACATTCAGTAACAGCTTTGATACATAAGTCCCATTTCTTCCCCTCTCACTGGAGGGCCTGCCCCATGTGGGTCATGACGTCTTTTGAATCACCCCACAAGCGGACATAATTTTGTAAAAATTCCATTATGTGAATTAAAGAACCGCATGATTTTTTAAATTTAAGAAATATAGAATTATAATATTAAATATATTTTTTAAAACTTACATTTTAAGGACCTCTGCACCACGTAATTTCAGGGAAAAAAAATACCCCACGTGTGTTGGGTGAAGACGGTTCAAAGAGTAAAGTGAAATAGTCTGAAATTAGGAAAATCAAGAATATAAAAGTGTTAAGTTAAAAAAAAAACAGTGAGGAGGATACAATAAAGAAAGTGAAAAGACAAACCATGGAATGTGAGAAAAATATTTGCAAATCATCTATCTGATCAGGGATTTGTGTCAGAATATATAAAGAACTCGGACAACTCGGCAATAAAAGACAAGTAATCTAATTTTAGAATGGGCAACATATTTGAATAGCTATTTCTCCAAAGAAGATGCTTCCATGGCCATAATAAACACGTGAAAAGATGATCCACATCAGTAGTCACCAGGAAAATACAAATCAAAAGATGGACAATAGCCGGTGTTGACTGCCAGCGCTGGGGACGTATTCATAAGATGCTACGGCCACTGCAGAAAAGAGATGGCAGACTCTTAGCATGGACTTAACTCTATGTAAACAGAGTTCCTCAAAAAAGGGGTTTATGAGATTCAGCAATTCCACTCCTGAGAGAATTAAAGACAAATGTTCACACATAAGTCGTATGTGAATGTTCATAGTGACATTATTCATAATTATCAAAAAAGTGGAAACACAACTCAAATGCCTGTCAGCTGAAGAGTGGATAAACAAAGTAGGGTATATCCACACTGTGGGTTCAGCCATAAAAAGGCATGACGTTTGATTCACACTACAACACGGGGAAAACGCTATGCTAAGTCAGACAAGCCGGCCACACAAGGCCACAGATTGTACTGTCCCCTTTGTGTGAAATGTCCATGACAGGGCAGGGCCATAGAGACAGAAGTCGGTTGCCCAGAGAGAGTGGAAGGGAGATGTGATGATTGCTAATGAGCATGGGTTTCTTTTTAGGGTGGTTAAACTTCTTGAATTATATAGTGGTAATAGTGGCACACCCTATGATTATACTAAAAACCACTGAATTGTTTTGAAGGCCACATCAAAGTGGCATGTTCCAATAGGTCTTGCAGAGTGAACAGGTGCTTCCTGCCCCCTGGGGACAGAGATCAGCTTTCCTGTGTAGATGGACGCTCAGGTGATGCCCTCGGTCTCTGCATGGTCCCGCAGCTCTGGAAGGACCAGTCCTCAAGGAGAGAGCGAGTGGCCCTCAGGGCAGCACAGCCAGCTCTGCAATCTGCTCTCCCTGGTCCATCTCCTCTCGGCCCTTTCTCTGGTGCAAGGCGAGCCTCCTCCAGGACGCCCTTGACCTACACTCACTTCCAAGTGCAATGTTTTTCAAAGAGAGCCCCTTACATTATTCCCCGAAGAAATAGGACCCTGATAAAACATGATGTCCAGTTAAATTTAAATTTTAAATTTTTAGATAAAATATTAACTGCTTGTTATAAGTACAAGGCCTGACAATGAAGTTTGTGAACTCGTCCTAGAAAAAGGCACTCCTAACATCCTTGCCGAATATCCCTGCTGTCAGCTGCGAGGGTCTCCCCTCGGGAAGCTGCACCCACACCAGCGCCTAGTCCACCCTTCAGAGCAACTCTGGAGCTCTTTTTCTGGAATGGCCCATCAGAGCTGGCATCATACAACATCTGACAAACTAAATTTGTAAACTTGCCTCCGTGCACTTACATTGGCAGCCCTGTACAGGAGACTCGGTAAGGCTTATAACCTCGATGTATCACCGTCTCACAGCTGTGTTTGTGTCAATGCATGGAGGTGTCTTGCTGAGTGGCGTTCATTATTGCTATTATTCTTTTTGTGTGTGCTGATGACAGCTCTGTTGGCCATCCCAGAAAAAGGGTTCCAAAAGTGCTTTGAAAGGTGGACGCAGCACTGGCATGGGTGCATTTCTTCCCAAGGAGAATACTTCAAAGGTGACCATAGTGACCATTCAGCAATGAGATGTCTAGCACATTTAAAAGGATGAGTTCACAAACTTAGTTGTCGACCTTATGTGTTTATCTCCTTCGGGACTTAGAGATATTAGATGCCACTGTTACTAGCAAATTCCTGAGAGACATTGTGACTTTAATTTACTGAGCCCCCAAATTGCGGTTTGTCAGATTATTAAGCAAATACAAATAAAAAATTGAATTTCAGGCAAAGGCTATTTTATGTAAGCATTGCCCCAAATATTGAAAAGACATACAAAAAGGTTATGTGTGTCTGAAATTGAAATTTTTCTTGAATTTTAACTGGCAGCCCTATTTATAAGGCTTATCAATTATATAGGCTCTGAGCCTGAGATAGAAGTTAAGGAAACTACCTGTACAAGAAAGGCCCCATGCGGGTGGGCAGATTGATTTAAGAGCAATGGGATGGAAGGGGAGTGGCTTGTCATGTGTGTCCTCAGGGCAGGAGTGGGGTTTGGGATCGCCCGGAACCCCAGAGCCCTGATGCCTGTCCCCCAGCCCCGTCAACATCACCAAGACCACGGCTTCCTTTTCCAATAATGCATGCTGTGCAAACCTGTCTTTGCAGAAGCCGTTTGACAACGCTTAACTGCCACCCGCTTCGTACACGCTTGAAACAAAAAGACAAGTCCCCATCTACCGTGCTGTGGTTAGCAATGCACATGTTATAACATCTGGCACGCACCCAAGAAGAAAAGACGCCAGTCTATAAATCCAGCACGCTGGAGGCAGAAGCCGTGTGCTCAGAATCGTTAAAATCACATTTTACTTTGCCCCTGTGCAGCCCGGCTGGGGGCCAGAGGACCGGGCCTAGAAAGATCCACTTTTGGGGTGCTGAGTGGAGGGGCCATGCACCCCTCCATTAATGCCAGCCCCAGTTTGAAACCTAATCACCGTCCCCCAATTACCTCTCAGCACTAGTTACCAGAACTCATTACTAGTGCTCAGCGGTTCCAGCCACGGTGATGGGATTCCAGATTAGGACAGAAGAGTGGTCACTTGTGCTTTTCCGAGCCCAGGTCTCCTCAGAACATGATCATTCAGCAGGATTGGGGAGACGGCATTTTCAGTCTCTACTGAAGCATCCTGTAAGAATCAGAACAGCATTAAACATATAGAAATAGATTCAACTGGCCCTATTTGAACAGGAGGGCTTCAGCCCATTCTGTCTTTATCCTGCACCTGCTCTGAGATCAACTGTTCATCTCTGGCACCCAGACACGACACTCAGCCCTGAGAAGTGTGCTCTGAGCTCCGGCAGTGCCAAATCCCAGAAGCAAGAGACTCATCTAGAGCTTCAGAAGGGCTTCCGGGACCACAGGCCAGTCCCGGCGTCCCTTGGGTGAGTTTCATCACCTCTGGTCCCCTCTGTGACGTAATGAAAAGGCTTTTCTTACGATGATGGTTACTGTGGGAAAACCGGGTGGACGGCTCCCCCGTCTGCCCTGCTGGGTCAGCTGCTTTCCGGGATGCAGGTGGAAAGGGAGGGTCAGAGGAAAGAGGGAGGGGGAAAAAATGAAAAGGAAGGAGAGGGGAGGACAAGAGGGCAGGGAGGACAGAGAGGTGATGGGGAAATAAGGGGAATAGTGTGCGGGGAGGCTGTCCCACATTAGATAAACGATCATTTAAAGTCGTCATCAACTACTGTGCATTCCAGATGGAATTTTTGCAAACTCCAATCATATTTCCTGTTAGGAATTCATTCACATGACAGATATTCTACGGGATGGGGCACCGTTCTGGGAGATGCAGGTGTGCTCTTGACTATGACAATTTGCATTCTGGCCAGAAGAGGTGGCTCATGCCTGTAATCCTAGCACTCTGGGAGGCCGAGGCAGGAGGATCCCTTGAGCTCTGGAGTTCAAGAACAGCCTGAGACAGATGAGCAAGACCTCATCTTTACTAAAAATAGAACAACTAATCCAGTGTTGTAGCAGGTGCCTATAGTCCCAGCTACTCAGGAGGCTGAGGTAAGAGGACTACTTGAACTCAGGAGTTTAAGGCTGCTGCGAGTTATGACACCACGGCACTCTACCCAGGTGACAGAGTGACACGCTGCCTCAAAAACAAAACAAAAAAATCCACACCAACAACCCACAACTTGTTAGCGTTCTAACAAAGTAAAGCAAACACTAAACTAAGAAACAGAACAATTTCAGAGGTGGTCACGCTGGAGGGAACGGCATGGTCACATGACAGGTGGGGGGAGATTTCCAGTAGAAACAGTGGACAGGAGGCCACATGGAGGAGGCACTCCACTGAGAAGGGGCCAGCTCTGCACAGACCTGGGAACCCAGAAAGGCTGAGAAGGAAGAGCAGGCACAGCACCTCCTGGGACCCTGGAAACCGCCAGGCTTGGTGGGCAGGGCAGTGAGGACGAGGTCATTGTGTCTGGAGGGTCCTGACCAAGGGGACAGTTGCAGGGCAGGAGTCTGATGTGTGCAGTCTCGTGGGTGCTGTCAGGGGGTGGGTTGCATTAATTCAGGACAGCATGGGAGATGCCCCCTGATCAGACAAATGGTCGACCTCTCTTGATAGGAAGATATCAGCTCTGATGTGGGTTGTGCAATGAGGCTTCCAACCCAGGATTTGCTCCTGAACAGCTGTCAGGGAGGAGAGGAGGGAGGCTCAGCCCCCCAACATGTGTCTCTCCTCGGAGCTCCATTATCAGAAAACACAGGGAAGCCTGATCTGAGGTGTGTGTCACAACTCTTGTTGACTAGATGACTGCTTCCCGAGGAATATCAGAGGGCTAACCAGCTGCCCAGGTGGGGCCTTGGGGATGGGGAATAGGGGAGTCCATTTCTGTTGGAGTCACTAGGATTAACCAAATTCTGGTCCCCACCACAGGGGCCCTCGTACCTGGTGAAATCCAGACCCCAAATGTCAGTCTCTCCCAGGGTCAACCAGAACGCCATTGCCCAGCGTCCAGGACAGCCTCACCTGCTCTAGGGTAGCTAGAAAACCACAAAAGGTGGGAAGACTTCCAGGGGGCCCGGGGCAGGGCTCAGGGGCTGTCAGCCTGACACGTTCTGGTTAGTCCCAAATGACCAAGCACCCCCTTCCCAATGGAGTTCATCCCCCAGTGGGCGTACGGCACCTCCATACCTGACCAGTACTTGACAAATCACCACAGATCCCCCATGATAAGATCTTCTTTTTAATCAGCCACTGTCTCCTCCATGAAAACACGTTCTGATAGAGAAATCACTGACCGTGGAATCAGTGGCCTGGAACCGCCTAGGAGCGTCACGGAGTTTTAGCTGTAGGACCTCAAATCAACCCGCCTGTGAGCCTCATTTTTCTCTAAATTGAATCAAGCAGCACCCCCTGATGTGATATGAAGACCACGTCCAGTGTGTGAACAGTCTCAGCCGTGTGGCTGATCTCATAAAAAGCATTTGCTAAGGACCTGCCATGCCCTGCTCCAGTCTGGTGGCCAGGTTGGGACAGCTCTGAGACCCACCAAGGGGAGGATCTGATTGCTACACAGATCCCTGGAGAATGGACCACACAGAGTTTCACGTTTTAAAGGATCTGGATGCGCCGATACAGACCCACCTCCTGGTGGTATGAGTCCAGCAGCCCTCGGGCCGAGACCCACAGCTCATTCTGGGGGAATGAAGTGTCAGGCGCAGGGTCGTGGGATTCTGTGGGCACCAATGGTGGAGTTTCACAGTGATTATGGCTCTGGGCCTTAGTTTCCTTGTCAAAACATTGAGTTTCCTCTGCAGCCTCTAACATGCCAAGAACTAGGCAATGCCGATGAGTGATGCCCTCTTAGAGCCTCTGTTTGAAAAGATGAGGCTTCTCGAGCCCCAGTTCTATGGGAGTTTGGGGTTGTAATGTGACACTGAAGTCATTTGCTCCTTGTCACACCAGGAAAGCTTTATGGCTTCTCAGGCAGGCAAAAGACTTTCCCCTGGTGAATCAAGCTTCCAGAGTTGCGTTCTCTAACATGATATTCCAGAGGAGAGCGAAGACACACGGGCAGACCCATTACACTGCCCTCGTGTCCCTGCAGAAACCGGAGCAGGGGGCAGAAAGGTTTAGCAAAGCTCTACAGAGAGGCATCAACCAACAGGCGGCCGGCGGATCCCAGCCCGGGGCCACCATGAACGCACAGCCACTGAGTGTCTGCCCTAGTTTGAGGCCTCCTAAAGCCAGACACCATAGACAAAGATGTGGGGGCAGGTAGTTGATTGTGCAGGTGAGCCCAGGGAATGGGAGTGAGGAAGCAGAGGAAAGATAGAAAAGGGAACATGCTCCTGAGCCAGGTGCCCTTGTGCACAAGAGGGGTTCAACCTGCAGGGAATCGGCATGGAACGACCTCAGAACTGCCCCTGTGAAGGACTGGAGCTTGGGGTGTTTCTCCCCCATGCCTCCTCCTGTTGAGAGGGTCCATCCCTGCCTGTGCTAACCCTGCCACGCTTCCCTGCCCGTGGGTGGCTGGTGAGACTCCCACAGCTCAAAGCAAGCTCCAAGTTGGAACAGCAGAGACCCTGTGATGTCTGCCTGAGGTGTGCCCCTGGCCGTGTGCCCAGCATTGTGCAACACAGTGCTGATGTCCTGTGGGTCCGGGGATATGCCACAGGGGATGTGGCGCAGGGACAGTCCACAGTACTTGGGCCTAGCAGAAGGCTATGGACTAAATGAGGACAGAGGTCACAGACAAGCTTCTGGGAAGGTTTTGGAGAGATAGTGACCCTCAGGACCCCAGCTCAGCAGCCCACGTTATAACTGAGCAACAACAAAAGAAGATGCTGATATTTAAAACAAAAATTGAGTGCAATGGCTACAGCACTATGAGGAAGAGGCCAAGTTCTTCTCAGGGGTAAGGCAGGCTTTTTGTTTAGAAAAACACTTCAGAGGATCTCTGTGTGGGTGACAATAGAGGCCCCGGGGCCCAGTAGGAAGGAGGGAGAGAGAGAGCCAAGCCCTGTTATCACTGGAGTTTTTGTCTGGTTTGTTTGAAGAGGCTGAGCCCTCGAGGAGATAAAGGATGGCCCTGGTCACCTGGCAAGGCTGGGTGGGACCTAGGAAGGGGGACGGCCAGGAAGGTCCTGCAGAGGAGCTGATCAGGGACCTGCAGGATGGGACAGCTGACAAAATGCCCATTGCAAGTCAGTGCCGCCCTGTGATACGCTGCATTAACCACCCAGTGTCTGCAGTGGACCCTTGGGTGGGAGCCATCTCAGACTCTTGTTAGTTGTGCTTTGAGGAGCAAAGAAGGAACCTTTTGGGTGGTCTCAGGTAGAGAGACGAGAACAGCCATGAGAGGGATGGAGTGGGGGCGGGGAACTCAGCAGGATTGACATCCAGGATGGTAGGGACCTCTCAGAGAGTTTGGGAAGACCTCCACCATCTCACAGCATGGGGAACAGGGGCTCCTGCCTGCTTGTTTTAAGTTGGAAAAAGGAGCTGGGGTTTCCGTGGAGGAGCCCCGTTCCCAGCACACTCAGCCCGGCCGGGAGGGAGCAAGGCAAGTGGACACCCCCGTCCCTCTCCTCCAACTTTTGACCAAACTCAGGGTAAACAGAGATGAGGAGAGCCCAGCTGGCAGTGAGTGTGAGTGTGGAGGGCCTCGCAGAGCTCAAGGGCACCTGCTCAGAGGCCACCCCGTCCTCTCCAAGCGGTCCAGTGTGAGCTGGCCTGGTGGGCTGACACCCCATCCTGCTGTCAGAGGAGTGATCGGCAGAGCTGTAGACGCAGGAAAGAATGTGTGGGCTGCCTCACGCTGCCATGCTCTTCGCCTGATTCGTGTGGGACTGAGAATCACTCCAGAAGGATCTGGAGATTGTGCTCTCAGAGGGAAAACCGGATCTATGAAGACAAAATAAGTCTGTGATGTTGGTCAATAAGTCAATAACCATGTTTTACATCAACAGGCTGTGATACGAGCCAGCATGACCACTGTCCAGCTGGGAGGCGTCACACAAAGGTCCTCTCATGTTGGCAACCTGAGGGATGAGGGCGCATCGCACCCAGAACAAGCACAGGGCTTTCCCAAGGTCAGGGCAATTTGGGCGCAGGGGACTTCTCAGGACAGAAGAAACCTCCGGGGGACAGAGGGCAGGGGAGGGAAGAAGCCAGAAGGGGATCATCAGGCCCCACCTGGCTCCACGGGGAGCGTGGGAACATAAAGTATGACTTACAGTTTATCCCGCCTTGAGCCAGAGGAGGTGGGTCTCCACCTTGCAGAGAGGAGGGTGTGTAAACCACCAGGCACTGGGGTCCTTTGTGCCTGCAGTTCACAGGCCTCCAATAGCCCAAGGGCCCCCCTCGGAACCTGGAGGTGCCATTTGCAGCAAAGCTCAGGGTGGCCAGAGGATGGGTGCACAGAGCTGGGAAGGACAATCCCAGTGGCCTAGATGGGGCCTTCGCAGGTCTGCTGGGGTGCAGCTGCAGGGCGGCCCTGCAGTTAAGCCAGCTCTGTTGTGTCTATGCAACACCAGGAAGGTGTCAGGAGGCCCCAGTGCCAGACTTCCTCATCACTCACGAGGCATGGGACTCAGGCATGGACTTAACCACTCTGGGCCTCCGTTTCCCCCTCCGTCAAAAGAAGACCTATACAATCCCTGCGTTACCTGCCTCTTGGGGCCGTATCACAAGGGGATGGAAACACAAGTGACTTTGTCACTCGGCCACAAATCACAAATCACGTTCATCAGGCTCCTCTGGCCTATGAGAGACTCCACTGCAGTCTGGAGTTTGTCCTGGAACGTCACCTCCCCCCACCGTCACTAGAAGAGGTTACCACAAACGCTTTGTTACAACACAGTCTCACTCGAGAAGTCACCCCCAAACACACACAAGAATCGCTCAGATATTTGCTGGATTACAAGACTGACTTGCAGAGTACTATTCCTGCACCCAAACCTGCTTCCTGAATTCCTAAAGACTGATAATGATGTCCACAAAGGCCAGAATGATGGGGATCCTGCCAAAAGCAGGATAAAGTTTGCTCCACACTTTGAATTACCAAGTGTCTAAACAGAACAAAAATCACTTCACCACAAGGACGTTTGCACCAGAATGTTTATCGGAGCTCAAGTCACAATCGCTAAGACGTGGAATCAACCTAAGTGCCTATCAAGATGGAAATGGAGGACGGTGCCTGTGGTTCAAAGGAGTAGGGCGCCGGCCCCATATACCGGAGGTGGTGGGTTCAAACCTAGCCCCAGCCAAAAGCTGCAGAAAAAAAAAAAAAAAAAGACAGGAATGGATTAACAGACTGTGGCGTATGTACCCTGTAGAGTACTATTCAGCCTTAAGAAAAGATGGAGACTTTACATCTTTTGTGTTTGCCTCGATGGAATTGAAGAACATTTTCCTTAGTAAAGTATCACAAGAATGGGAAAAACAAGGATCTAATGTACTCAACCCTAATACGAAACCAATAGATAAACAACTGCAGGCCCATAGGAAAGAGAAACACAGGTGTGGTCTAGTGAGGAGGGGGAGGAAGGCAGCTGTGGAGTCTCACCTAATGTGCACAGTGTGGGGGTGTTCAGCACGCCCCCCCAGGTGAAGGAAGGCTCAACTATAACTTGCACTTTACCTTAGAAACAAAAACAATGTAACCTGAACATTTGCACCCTCACATCAATCTGAAATTTTTAAAAATGGGTTTACTAAGAAAATCAATAGTTTAGCAGAGACAACGGATGACAGTGAGCCCTCTGGAGCCCAGCCTTGCAGTCCCCTGGTGCCGACCTCATTCTGCAGACTGATCTGCACCCACATGAGGCCACGGAAGGGCTGATGACCTTGACGAGCACAGCTGAGTGACCGCTGAGTGACCACTGAGGTCCAGGCTGCCTCCAAGAAAGGCAGGTGCATACAGACAGCTCTGACCAAAGTCAGTCGCTCACAAGTGTGGACCCTGAAGGAGATTCACAGGGTCAGCTGCAGAAACCAGGGGCCTGAGGTTCTGGCTGCCGACAGACACTAATGACTGGGTCCCAAGGGCAGACGGCCACCACTTTACTGACGAGGCCAAGTACATCCCAGGACCTGGTACAAGCTGGGGTGGACGGGGCACAGGGGCAGGAGGCTCCTCCAGATACTACCTTCTGTATGTTGGCAAAGAAACAAAAAGGGAACACGTGTGTGTCCTGTTTAGCTCTTCAGATTGGAGCCCTGGCTGGATTAAACTGCAGATTCCCCGTAGCCAGTCCTGGGATATTGCTTACTGCTTAAAATGAATTGTTACCGAAACGGTCAGAGAAAACCATAGATTAAGCGTATTGACTATGTTTCTTCTTTAAGTAATAGTTAGGGGCAATAACAATGATGGAGCGGCCAAGTAGATATCTTCCCACTGGTTATTAATAACAGCCCCTCAGTCGACTGACAAATGGCCATCTCCGTGATGGAAGGCCAGCGGCGCTCATGCCCTGTGAGGGGCGGAATCTGTTACTGGAAGGGCCTGCAAAATATTTGACTTGAGACATTCCTGGCTGCTGATGGATGAGAAGGAGCCGGAAGAAATACAGTGTAAACACCGGGGCCATAAAGAGAGGAGAAGCCTGTGATGATCTTCTATGCCTCTCCTCCTCTCGCTCGTGGGCGGGCACGGAAGAACCATGGAGGGCGTCCTTCCACCTCCCTGCAGGGTCCTGTCCCATCTAGTCAGTAAAGCCACAGAGATGACGCAGAGCCACACAGACACAGGGAAAGACAGGGCTCCACGCACCTGTCGGTTCCAGGGAAGGAATTTCCATGCAGTCACTCAGGATCCACCATCTCACCATCTCACAGCTGCTTCATGCAGAATAATTGGCCTCTCCAGCACAAGGGGTGAATAAGAAGGCAGCCCGGGGTTTTGTTTTGTTTCTACTGGATCAGCCTGGAATAAAAATATCGCTGTGCTCACATGTCACTGGCCAGAATTAGTCATGTAGCCAGGAAAATGGCGAAGGAATAGGAAATGATGTGCCCCGGGGGGGGGGGGCAGTGGTCATATTTTGTCCCCTCCCTCACCTCCCTGTCAGTCTTCAGTTGCTCAACCCTGGGCTGCTCTCCGCCACCACAGCCACACCCCCCAAGTCCAAGTGCAATGGTCACCTTCACGTCCGCCATCTCTTTCCTCTCACTCATCCCCCCCCCCCCCAGTCCTGGTGGTTTCTCTCTGCACACTCTGCTTCTCAGTGGTCCCTTGCACACACGGGTCCCTCAGCTGTAAACACCAGCTCCATGCTAACACATTGTGAACACAGACCCCGGCACAGGTGTCTGTAAGAGACCCCCACATCTTCCCTCGATCGAGATCACACAGTCCACTGTGTCGGGGAATTGAGTCTCCTGCAGGAGTCAGTGGCACCTCCTCGTCCAAATCAGAAATCCAGGAGGCCCCTTTTGTCCAGCACCAAAGATAAGCCATCCAGAAATCCCATCAATTCATCCTCCAGGATACATCAACATAGATCTTTTTATTTCTATTTTTATTGATTTGTATTTCAGATTAACGTGAGGGTACCAACGATTAGGTTACATTGTTCGCGTTTGTTAGGTAAAGTTCACGTTGTAGTGGAGCCCCTCACCCAGGAGTGTGCTGAACACCCCCACCGGTGCACAGTAGGTGAGGGCCCACCAGTCCCCCGCCCCCTTCCATCCTCTCTCCTCCCCACATGGATTTAATTGTGTTTTACTTTCCTGTGGGTGTGTAGTTGTTCAGCTACTGGTTTCATATTAGTACTGAGCACACTGGATACTTGCTTTTCCATTCTTGAGATACTGTACTAGGGAGAATGTTCTCCAGCTCCATCCAGGTTGCAAAAGATACAAAGTCTCCATCTTTTTATGGCTGAATAGTATTCCATGCTGCACATATGCCACAATTTATTAATCCATTTGTGGGTTGGTGGGCACTTGGGTTGATTCCACATCTGGGCTACTGTGAATTCAGCTGCAATGAACATTCTAGAGAAAATGTCCTGGTGGTAGGATGACTTTTGTTCTTCTGGGTGGGTGTCTAGTGATGGGATTACAGGATCAAATGAGAGGCCAACTTTAGCTCTGGATAATCCTCAACAGAGATCTTGAGTCAACAGATCTTGTGCTGTCTCTATGGCCACTGTTCGTGCCAAGCCCTGGGCCTGGATGTCCCTGATGGCTTTGTACAAGCTCCTTTGTCAAATCCTTGTCCCCAAAGCACCAGGGTTTCTCTATAAAATGTGAACTGAACCAGGACCCTCTTTGCTTTATCCAACCCTGCTGGGGCTTCACACTACTCAAGAATCAAGTCTGAATTCCTCAGCCCAGCCCAATGGCTGTGGAACCTGGGCCCCCCTCACCCTCCATGGTCTAGCCACTGGAACCCCCAAACCTGCTGCGCACACACAGGGCCTCGTCACCCTCACTGCTGTGTCTTTAGGTGCTGGCAGCTTCTTCCCATCTTTCTCTCCACGAGCTGAAATGTCACCTCAAGGATAAGCTGGAGCACAGAGTTATTGAGGAGAACTGAGGTGTCTCCCACATAGGCTGCAAAGCACACTGCATCCTCCACCCACCCAGAGAGGCCCTGGCCACAGCGTGGACTCACAGCCACCCTCCCGCACCCCAGCACAGTGCAGAGGGCCATTCTCTGACATGAAGAGAGGGTCCTGCCTGCCCTCCTGTGACCCATCTGCCAGACACATAGCGTCCCTGTGTTCCTCCGGGGACTTGTCTGTCCTGTGTGTGGTCCTGAACACCTGTCACCCGGTCTGAGAACTGTTTCTGTCTCAGGACTTAGAGGCCACTGGCTGGGAAAGCCTGGATTTGGGGATTGAGGTCAGAATAAATGCCACCTTTTGCACAGAAGGCTCTTCATGGTGACCCCCGGGAGAGCACCATGTTGGGGTAAACACATCAGAGAGGGGCAGCCTTGGCCCTGAGGACTCTTTGGAGGATGCAGATCATGTGCTCACTCAGACAGATGCCCGTAGCAGTTCCCAGGGTGTCCTTGGCTCCTCCCCACACAGAGGGAAGGAACCTCTTCAGGCCCCGCCCACACTCTTAGGGCCGGCTCCAGGGGTCAGAAGGAGGGGGCCTTCCCGGAGGCTGCATGAGATGGGTCAGCACAGGCCAGACACCCACCCCAAAGGGCCTCAGGTCAGGTGGTGTTCTCAGGACTCAGCTCCCCAGGGCAGCGCGCACCCACAGACATAGGAGAGGAGGTCAGCAGTGTGCTGTCCTCAGAGGCCAGTGTGTACAGCCCTGGTGTGTTTCCCCAGGACACAGAGAGGCAGAGACTGCCGAGCAGATGGTCAGCCTGACCCGAAGCACAGGACCCAGGGGCAGAGCATCCAGGGGTCCAGCCCTCGGACATGCAGTGCCTACCAGCACCCAGCTCCTGCCTTTCTGTCCTTGGAAATGGCACCCAGTTTCCCATTGGGAACTTTCCATGCCCCACCCTCTGGGCCTGTGTTCTGGGTGCCTTGCTCCCTCATCCCTCCTTCAGTCCCTTCCCGGGGCACACACATGTCCCAAGAAAGGTCATAACAATTTGGGTACACTCGGGAGACAGGGGCTGTGCCAAGGCGGGCAGACCAGAGGCTGCCAGCAGGAGAGAGCACTGGCTGGGACGGCTGGCAGGTGGCAGTCCTGGATGGAGCTGCCAGTGTTCACCACGTGGGGTGGCCCCATCTGCAGGGGAAGCCGCAGAGAAGAGCCAAGAGCTGGGAAGACCCGAGTTCTGACACTGTCCCTGGAGTCCCAGGAGGCAGCTGTGCCAGGCAGGACTTTGTAACAAGAGCTAACACAGTCCTTCCATTTGCTGGGGTTTCAGACCCCTGCCAACCGAGAGTCCTTCCCCTTCTCTGGGGCAAGATCAGCCTGTGCTGTGAGCTGGGCGGGCTCGGACCATCCAGGTGTGAGGAGGCACCAGAACTGGGACCAAGAAAGATGCCCAGAGAGCCAGGCCTGAGGAAGGCAGGCAGGGGCCATGGCCTGGATCGCTGGCTAGGGCCACAGCTGTGTGTCCAGACATGTGTGTCCAGGGCCTGGACTCCCTGAGGCCAGCCACCCATCCTGGGCCTCTAAGCTGCCAGGACAGCAAGTCTTCCTGAGTTCCCCAGAGCAGCACAGATTTAACTCACCCCCTGCCCTGGACACCGCCTCCCTCAGCCCCTCAGCCCTACACACGTTCTTCCCTCCACCCTCTGCTCCCAATGGGATCCCACCCTGAAGTGCCCTCCACTCCTCTTCCACTCTGCATGGGGTCCCCCATCCTTCTAGGCCTGGCTGGTGTGTCCCCTCCTCCAGGAAGCCTGCCCTGACTAGCACCACCCAGGGGAACCCCAGGACTGGAGTCACTGGATCACCAGGATGATCTGAAAGTGCGCAGTCCACGTTGGATTAGAGCCTGTCCTAAGCTGGCCTCTCTCCAGAGCAGGCGACCTCTGCCAGAGGCCAGCAGCAGAGACAGGATTCAGAGTTCACAAAAGGATCAGTTCTCACGTCGTAAGAAGGCCCAGAACCACTCCTGGGCCCATGTATATGGAGAATTTAAGTTGAGAGCAGACAGAGCTCAGGCTACAGAGCCAGGCAGGCCCGAGTTGGAATCCCAGCTCTACCACTGCTCCTTGTGTGACCCGGGCCGGTTTCCCACCTATGGAATGAGGCTAATAGTGACTTCATCACAAGCTTCACGAGCAGCTCAGCTTGAACATGGTGGATGCAGCATTAACCCTCTTCCTTTCCCTGCTGGGAGAGAGAACGCAGAGTGGACAGAGGGATGAAGGACCTGGCCGCGTGGGAACATGCTCTGGGTGCCTGGCACCGTGCTAAGTATCTCACGTCGTAATTCCATTTAATCCTCATTACAACCTTATAAAGCAGCAAATTTCTTATTATCTCCCTGTTACAGATGAGTAGCCTGAGGCTTAGGCTATAACCAAATTCGAATTCCTGACGCTGGCAGAGCTGGCTTCCCCCACCCGGAGCCAACACCCTGCCCACCCTCTGTTTGGAGACCAAGCAAAATCACAGGGCCACCACTGCTGTGGTGTGGCCGCTGAGAGCCCAGACTCCAAGTCACTCTGTTCAGTCCACATCTCAGCTCTGACGCTTACTGACCTAACCACTAATCTCTCTGCATTTCAGATGTTCCATTTTCCATTTATAAACTAGAGATAACAACCATACAGGTTGCTGAATTTGAGACTCTAGCAATTGCAAGAGGTAATATTATTTTGCATGCCACGAACAAAGAAAAAATACACAACGTGGGGTATCCAAGGCTTTATCCTGCACACGGAGGCCAACGCCCACCCCACCGTGTATGAGTAATAAACAAATAAGACATGAGCCCACCATGGAGAGAGGGTAACCAGGAAACTGGCCTGTCTCAGCTCTGGATGAAGGGAGGAAAAATTTTCCTCTGAGAGTTTAAACCACAAACTGGTACCCAGTCAGGTTTGAAGTCTGAATTCATGTTACCTGGAATAAACCAGAAGACTCAAAGCAGAGACCGTCACTTAAAGAGACCTCAGTTGGTAGTGGCCCCTATGTCACGGAAGAACCAAACACAGAGTGGAATTAGGCTTCAATTCAAGCCCACAGTGAGGCTAAGACACTGAGGACTACATCACATCACCCAGTAATTTCAGAAACATTCAAAGGCAGGGAATGAGTTGTGTGGCCATTGAGACATGGTGGCATCCAGCCAGATGAAGCCCTGGAACAAATGATCCCCAAGTCTCAGTGGGGACACACAACACACTTGTTCTCAGCTCTTTTCAGGTAAAGCCCAAGAGCTCCTGAGTGGCAGGTGAGTGGGGAGGCAGGCTCTGATCCTTTTGCCTCATCGTCTCTGCACATGGCTTCTGGGGTGTCTGAGGAGGGGACAAGACGTAGGAGGAGCCAGGAGATTCTCACAGGCCAAGCAGGGATATGACACCTGTTACTTCCACCCACAACCTACTGGGTTGGATTCAGTCATCTCGTCACCCCTAACTGCTGGGGAATGTGAGCTAGCCCTGTGTCTGGGAGAAGGCAGAAAGAGGCTTGGCGGGCAGCCAGCCAGCCCCTGCCATTCCATCCCACGGGACTCCTGAGTCCTCCAGAAAGCAGTGCTTATGTTAAGCGGCTGTGGTGCCTGACACCACGTAGGGACTGATCGATGACTGGTCCAGCTGTGATTAATGTCATAATAAGAACGCCTTTGATTTGTCAAAGCAATGCATTTTTGAAGACGGTCCTCACTCAACAAAAGACGTCCCCTGGCGTTTCCTAGTGACTTCTCAAAGTAGGTTTTTCAAATAGGAATTCGATTTTCAGCAAACAAGCAATCTGTTGAGGAGGGCACATATGGTAAGAGGCTAATGTTTGCATTCACAAGAATCACATCCTTTGAAGCGAGTCATCCTCCGATGCTGTTTCCACAGGAAACAGGAAAGCCTGATGCTTGTAAGCGTGAGTTCTAGAGTTAGGGTCAGCCTCACTTTGTACTGTCACCCCTTTCTGTACTCTGCCGGCTCTGCCACCCTGAGCTAATCCCTGGGCTTCTCAGGAACTTTTTTTGTCTGCAGCTGTGAACAGGTAAGGGACCATCTCCCTCCAATGTCGTGAGAACAGACTCAGACAACGAGGGAAAGTGCACAGCCCAGAGCAGGTGCAACTTGGCAAGGGAGCCAATGTTTTCTTGTAATTATTATTTATGAACTGGACTTCATCCTTTAAAACCTCTATTAGCCACCCCAGGCTGGAGCCACGTGAAGTCCTGTGTCCTCCTCGGAGCATCTCGAGATTTCAGACTCTGCCTTCTACGCAGAGTGACCATCTAGGCCAGTGCCAGGTGCCGTGTGTGTGTGAAGCTGTCACTCAGACAGGCTCATCAAATGGTGATCTGAATACTTAACCTTCCTTTTCTAACAACCCTTTTAATAGTTTTATCCTAAGAAATAACTCAGAGGATGAGAGAAGCCCTCACGTCAAACCTCACCTGGCTCCTGATTCCTGAGCAACGGTGGTCCCGGCTGTCGGTGCCTTTTCCTCCCTGCCCGGCCGAGGCCCACAGAGATGAGCCAGCACCCCAGAATTATAACCAAATGCAAAATGCAGCTCTCTCCTCCCCGTAGTGCAAACCCCACAGCTATTAAGTTGGACAGTCACACCTTTCCAATAATGTCAAGAACAGCTTCTGAATTCTGAAAATTCCATGTTTAGTTTAGGAGTCCTTCAAACAGTCTCCGCACAGCTTCCAGGACAGGAGCCAGGGGTGCTGCCCTGAGGGACCTCGCATGGGGGAGAAGAGCTGACAGGCGGCAGCCAGCTGGGACTCAGCCCTGGGGTGTACATGGCCAGGGAGTACCTCCAGGGTTCTGGTCTTCCTTCATCCCACCAGAACTCCTGAAGGGCACAGGACAGTGTCAGGAGCTTGAAAAGTGACCAGCACACAGTGTTCCTCCGTTCCTTGCCAGCCTGCTCTCTCCACACAAAACACCTCGCTTTGGGGCTCACGACATATATTTACTCAAAAGTTTCCCCAGAGAACCGCCCTCCCCTACTCTCCGTGCCAAGTTTGGGATGGAGCTAACTCCACTCCTGGCTTCAGACCTAGGCGGAGGCATCATCACCTCTGCCCCCATCTTGATGGATGGTTCAGGGATCAGTGACAATCCTGAGACCTCCCTAGAGCAGCCAGGAGAGAAAGGACTTGGTTCTGCCCTGCTGGACGGGGGCGCTGATCTGTGGCAGCCAAGTCTCCTCCCCACCCATGGAGAGTGGGTCCCACACTGAGGGAGTGGGATCCGAGGGTGAGAGTTGGGGGGAACCTGGTCCAGATGGCAGTGGAGTCCCTCACCTGAATGAGGACCCTGGGACTAGACAACACTCCCTCAGGGGCTCAGCTGAGTCTCTGCCCCATGGCAGGAGGATCCCTGCTTCCCTGATTGTGCCGGTTCTCATAGCATCAGCTTTCCTGAGTCCCCAGCTATCCAAACCCAGGTCTGGAGTGTGTGTTGTGAGGCTGGCATTGTGCAGTGTTTGAGGGGGCACAAAGCTCCCATCCACATTAAGAAAGCTCAGTCCACTTACAATACCTGGGTGAGGGACCAGCTTCTCTCCCTCCCTCCTCTCACTCACCCGCAGAATCCTCTCTCTCTGGCTGCTCTAGGGAGGTCCCAGGATTAGCACTGATCAGCTTTGCACCATCCCTGAACCGTCCATCGTGGGGAACCAGAGGTGACCATGGCATTAGCCCAGGTCTGAAGCCAGGAGTAGAGTCAGAGCAGTGAAGGCAGAGCTGCAGCTCTGCCCAGTGGTCGTGGAAACCTTCCTGGAGGTGATCCTGGCTGGAGCAGGCGTCTACATTTAAGGATACATGGGTGTCTGAGGGGGGGTGGCAGGAAGCATAGGGCAGAGGCACACAGGGATCGGTGACAATCTGGACACAGGTGAGCACAATCCCACAGAGGGTCCCGCTCCTGGTGAAGCTACCGGGGACACCTGGCTCCTGTAGGTCCCATGACTGGGCTCTCTCCCTGTTTCCTGTGGTCAGCCGGGGCTCCCCAGATACCTTCTTCGAGCTGTTTGGGGTTAGGTGCAGTTGTGTCCATCTGAGAGACAGGAAAGGTGGCCACATGCACAGCAGATGTCTGAGCTCCTGCCTCCCCCATAGAGACGCCAGGTCTGAGAGTTGGGGCTTCAGGCCTCCCCTACATTCCACAACTCTGTCCCTTGGGGTTTTTTTTTTTTCAGTCAATAAATATTTATTGACTGTCCATATAATGCACAACAAATCACTGGGAATTTGAAGTTAAAAGACAATGTTGGGTAGATATTGGGCTAGCGCTCAAGTAACCAAGAGAACACATATAAACAATGCTGAGAATGCTACCATCTAAGGACTTAGGTTTACAAAGTGTACCTGGGGTCACACCGTGCTTCAAATATACTTTGGTCTGCAGTAAATGATTACATATCATGCTGTAAGGTTTTAGACTGATTCCCCTTTCACTGGGCTATCATGTCATCCTAAAGCTTCCTTGGCTGTGGTGTATTCAGAACAGTCCAGACTTAATCCAGAGCACCTGCATTCACTGCCTTCTCTGCAAAAGCATCATCCCCAGTGTAAAACGGAGGGAGAGAGAACAAAGTCATTGTGAACTAAGTCAGAAGGCACTGAGGGCTGAGACTTTCCCTCGTGAAAAATTGAAAATATTCATTTTGTCCTAATCGCTGCAGTTTTCAGAGGGCCACAGCAGGGAGGGGAAAGAAATCACCCTTCTCGGGGGACCTTCATTCAGAAAGATTTCACACATCCCCTGCTATGACCCCATATCCAGGTAACATTCCAAACTCCATTTCTAAAGACGAGAAGGTGGCTTAGCCCCTATAGCTCAGTGGTTATGGTGCTGGCCACATACACCAAAGCTGGCAGGTTTGAGCCTGGCCCGGGTCTGCTAAACAATAATGACAACTGCAACCAAAAAATAGCCGGGCATTGTGGCCAGTGCCTGTAGTCCCAGCTACTTGGGAGGCTGAGGCAAGAGAATCGATCGCTTAAGCCCAAGAGTTTGAAGTTGCTGTGAGCTGTGACGCCACAGCACTCTACTGAGGGTGACATAGTGAGACTCTTTCTCCCCAAAAAAAAAAAAAGAGAGAAGAAGAGAAGATAACTTGCTATAGTAAACAGTTCTTTTGGCTTCCAAACATCTTAACCTCTTGTCCAACATCTGGAAATTTCCCACTTAGGAGGCAGACACCACTTCTCATGGTAAAACCGACGTGCCAGGCAGTCACTTGCTCTGTGTTCCTCGTGGGTGGGGTATAACACATGACCCGAAAGTTCCACCAAACACAGACTTCTGCCCAGATTTGGGTGGGAAGCTGATGAGGAGAAGAAATTGTGTAGATCCCCTTCTGAGGGAAGTGATGACAGGGATGGAAGTTGTGTCCTGTCCCTAAATGCAGCAGGTGCATTGATGTGAGTCCTGGTCCAGTGCCTGGGGCTGGTGACAACGGGCAGGGGTGGCATCTGCAGGGACGGTGCCCTTGGGAACGGCATTGATGGTGGTGAACAAGTAGGCAGGTGGCAGCCCAGTCTAGCAGAGACCTCTCCTCTGCCATAGGTCAGGTGGCCTGTGGTTTGGATCTTTGGGGAGCACACGACAACTTCCAGTGGCAGTGGGGTTTCGTGACTTCAAGGTCTGTTTCTGACTGCCAGGTTGCCAGGGTTGATTCTCCAGTTTTCTCATCTGTGCACGCCCAATATCCTTCAGATTTTCCCTTTCTGCTTTACACGAGCCAGGCTTAGCTTCCGGTGCTTACAAATGTTTTCCTTACATGTTTTCTTGGAATACCGATCAGGACTCATCGTAGGATTTACTTGGTAAACGTCAACAAACATGCAATGACTTCCTGATTTCAAAATGTTCCAAGCAAGTTTTAGTGGCAAGCTCCCACTTTGCAGACCAAGTGATCTTCCCACCAGGCAAACGTCTCCATTTGTACGGCGGTTTTGGCACAGACCTAACTGCTGTTCTGATTAACGCCGTGAAATGCAGCAGGAGCAGGAACAAGGGAGCCGCGTGGGGAAGCAGGGCTGTCTTCCTTGGTTCGCTCTACCAGAGACAGAGAGACGGGAAGAAGTTCTAGAATGGGAGGGAGGCTGTCAGGCTGCAGATTTCACTCCTAGGATTTTAGAGTCCCCTTTCTGGACCCACCCAGTCACTGAGAGCCAGGGAGAAAATTGTCTTCTGTAAGTCCTTGTACCAGTGACACCATAGACAATGTTGGGCATGAATGTGATGGTGGTGTGCACGTGTATTCTGTGCTGCTGTGCCTTATGCTATAGCATGACCCTGGGGAGGTTTGCCCTGAAGGGAGCCAGAATGTCCAGGTAGGGAGCCCTGAGAAGACCTGGCTTAAGCTCAATTCACAATCGCCAAGACGTGGAAGTGACCCAAGCACCCATCAACCCATGAATGGATTAATAAACGGTGGTGCATGTACTCCATGGAACACTATTCAACCATAAAAAGATGGAGACTTTGAATGTTTTGGATTAACCTGGATGGAGTTGGAACACATTCTTCTTAGTAAAGTAACTCAAAAATGGAAAAATAAATATCCAATGTACTCAATACTAATATGAAACCAATATGTGGATAATTACATGCCCACCTGAAAGGAAAACACAAGCATACTCTAATGAGAGGAGGAGAGAGGAGGGGAAGGGGGGGAGACAGCAATTGGCTGAGTCTCACGGAATGTGCACAGTGGGGTCTATACAGCGCCCCCACCAGGTGAAGGGCTCAACTACAACTTGAACTTTACCTTGGATACAAAAACAATGCAGCCTAAACATTTGCACCCTGGTACCAATCTGAAACCTAGTAAATAAATAATTTTAAAATTTTAAAAAATTAAAAAGAAATGGACAGCACCTGTTGCTCAGTGGATAGGGCACCTTCCCCATATACTGAGGGTGGCAGGTTCAAATCCAGCCCTGGCCAAACTGCAACAATAACAAAAAAATTAGCCCAGCGTTGTGGCAGGCACCTGTGGTCCTAGCCACTTGGGAGGCTGAGGCAAGAGAATCGCCTAAGCCCAAGAGCTGGAGGTTGCTGTGAGCTGTGATGCCACAGCACTCTACCAAGGGCAACAAAGTGAGACTCTGTCTCTAACAAATAATAATAAATACCTGGCTTCACTTAAGCATAAAATCAAGTGTTTTGAGGGGTAGACAGACAGCTCATCCTTTAGGCAAGCCTCCTACAATATTGTAATTGAAAATTAAGTTGTGATAAAGAGCTTGAAGATAACTTTCTGGAAAATGCCTGGGAATAGAACAGTCTTTGTGATGATCAATTAATAAATAGAGGAAGGCAGGCTTGATCTCTGGGAAAACAAAGGAACCTGAAACCATCTCAGAAAGATGAAGCGGAGGAAGGATCCGAACCTGAGGTCAGCAACATGGGCTGTGACCTCCAGACCACCACTGTATTCCCTGGACGGTGAGTCGGTAAGACAACAATTTCTATGGCCATATTAAGAATGGTGATTGGCTCTCTTTTTATTTCAAAATATCATGGGGGTACAAATGCTTGTGGTTATGTGTATTGATTTTGTTATGCTTGAGGCACAGTTATAAGTGTGCCCATCACTCCGTAGTCACTGTACCCTTAGGTGGGTTTTCATCTATCTCTCCACCCTCCACCCTGCTCGATTTATCCTAAGTTTTATTTCCCTCTGTGCACATGTGCTCATCCGTTAATTCCAGTTTAATTACAAGTACATGTGGTGTTTGTTTCTCGTTCTTAGATAATTCACTGAGGATAATGGTCTCTGGTTCCATCCAGATCATTGCAAGAGGACTTAATTCACCCTTCTTCATGGCTGAGTAGTATTCCACTGTTGGTGTACCCCATCTCGTTCATCTGCTTGTGAGTGGATGGGCACATGGGCTGATTTCATATCTTTGCACTTGTGAGTGGTGCTGTACCAAACATTCGAGGGCAGGTGTCTCTTTAATAAAATGACTTTTCCTTCGGGTAAATACCTGGTAGTGGGATTGCTGGATCAATGGTAGGCCTACTTTTAGCTCATTGAGGAATCTCCACCCTGTTTTCCACAGAGGGTGTCCTTATTTGCAGCCCCAATAGTGTATAAGTGTTTCTGTCTCTCTGCATCCAAGCCAGCCTCTGTTGCTTTTGGAGTTGTTAATCAAAGCCATTCTAACTGGGGGAAGGTGACATCTCATGGTGGTTGTAATTTGTATTTCTCTAATAATTAGTGACACTGATCATTTTTTCATATGTTTATTGGCCATTTGTCTGTCTCCTTTTGAAAAACTCCTGTTTATGATTTTCTGCCCACCTTCATTTTTTTTTTTTTTTTTGAGACAGAGTCTCACTCTGTTGCCCCAGGCTAGAGTACTATGGCATCACAGGTCACAGCAATCTCAAACTCCTGGGCTCAAGCAATCCTCCTGCCTCAGCTTCCTGAGTAGCTGGGGCTACAGGGGCCTGCCACAATGCCCTTTTTGCTCACTTTTAAATTGGGTTGTTTTTTCTTGCTGATTTGCTTGAATTCTTTCTAGATTCTGGTCATTAGCCCTTTATGGGCTGTATAGCTTGTGAATATTTTCTTTTTTTTTTTTTGAGATGGAGCCTCAAGCTATCCCCCTGGGTAGAGTGCCATGGCATCACAGCTCACAGCAACCTCCAACTCCTGGGCTCAAGCGAGCCTCCTGCCTCCACCTCCCAAGTAGCTGGGACCACAGGCGCCCGCCACAACACCCGGCCATTTTTTGGTTGTAGCCATTATTGTTGTTTGGTGGGCCCAGGCTGGGCACTCGAACCCACCACCTTAGGTGTACGTGGCTGGCACCTTAGCCGATTGAGCCACAGGCGCCGAGCCAAGCTTGTGAATATTTTCTCTCATTCTGTGGGCTATTTGCTCTGCTGGTTATTTCCTCAGCTGTGCAGAAGATTTTTAATTTAATTGAGCCCCATTTATTGACTTCTGCCGTTGCTGTGATTGCCATTGGGGTCTTCTTCATAAATTCTTTGCCTAGGCTGATAATCTAGAAGAGCTTTTCCAACATTTTCTTCTAGAATTCTTGTGTATTTGTGCCTTATTTTTAAGTCTTTTATTCATCTTGAATTGATTTTTGTGAGTAGTAAGAGATGCGAATACTGTTTAATTCTTCTGCAGGGGTCTCCCCGGGTTTCCCCAGCACCGTTTATTGAATAGGGCCCTTCTCCCCATGTATGTTGCTGTCTGCTTTGTCAAAGCTGGCTGTCTGAGGATAGTTCTACATCTGGATTCTCTGTTCTTTTCCATTGGTCTTTGTCTCTATTTGGGGGCCAATACCCTTCTATTTTGGTTACGACAGCCTTGCAGTACAGTCTGAAGTCTGGTGATGCCTCCAGATTTCTCCTTTTTACTTGAGACTACTTGTCTATTCAGGCTCTTTTCTGTTTCCTAATAAGGTGTAGAATTGTTTTTTCTACATCTGTAAAATATGACGTTAATATGGGTGGCACAGTCAGTTTAACAATCTTGATCCTGCCAATCCACGACCATGATGTGTTTTCCTGTGTGTTTGTGCCATCAGTGTGCTGCAGTTATCTTTGTAGAGATCTTTCACTTCCTTGGTTAAGTATATAAGCGTATTCCTAGGTATTTTATTTTCTTTCTAGCCATCGTGAATAGTATTGTGTCTGACCTGACTTGGTGTTTGGCAGTGCTACTGAGCTGTGTACATTGACTTCATAACCTGACACTTTGCTGAATTTATTTACTAATGCCCGGAGTTTTTTAGTAGCATCTGTGGGGTTTTCTAGATATAAGATCATATCCTCATCTCTGCCTGCTTTTAATCTCAGAACTCCAAGACATACTAAAATAATGGAATGAATAGCCATGTGCCTGCCATCCATGACTAACAAATGAAAATATGTTCTCAATTTTACATAAACTTATTTTTTTTGTGGGAGAAATTAATTGCAACTTGGGCTTTATCTCACAAATACAAACAATGTAACCTAAATGTTTGTACCGTATATTAATGTGAAATTTTAAAAAAGAAAGAAAGACAAAAAGAAAACTTTTCAGATTTTGTTAAAATGCCTTCTCCTACACCCATGCAGAGATAGAAGCATGGATAGACAGATAGATAGGCAGACAGACAGATGTCAGTATCGTATAGACCAGGACATACGGTGGACAGGTGCAGACGTCCATCGCTCTGTAAGTCTGGGTTTGCATAGAGGCTGTCACAGCTTGGTCCCAGCTTGCTTCTTCCATCAGCATTAATTTTTCAAGATAGATTTATGTTGCCACAACTACTCCATAGCAGCCCATTACTTGAATATATCATAATTTGTGAGTCCATCCTCATATTTAGGGCCATTAGATGGGTCCCTACTTTTCACCGTCACAGACGGAGCTGCCAGCAACGCCTCATGCCCGCCCCTGAAAATGCACAAGTCATGTCACCAAGTAGGGTCTGGGGGTGCAGGTGCCCGGCCCCAGTCCCCTCAGGTGCTGCTGAGTGACTGTACCCGTCTGCCCTCCCCAGCTGAGAAGGGCCTCCCTGGTTTCTCCACGCTTCCTATAAAGCAGCAGACTTTCTGAGCTTAGCCAAGTGAGTGGATGTGAAACAGTTTATACTTCCCGTTTTGCCTTGTGTCCCCTGATAGATGATGTGGCTGGCCATTTTCATTTACTTTTGTCCGTTGATAATTTCTCTTCTCTGAAACTCCCTGTCTTGACAGTTTCCCCACATTTCAGTTGGGCTTGGTTAGAAGATTCTTCGTAAGAATTCTTGCTGTATCTGGGCATCGCTCCCTCATTACACAGCAACCGTCTTCTCTGGTCTTACTAGTCAGCTTGGTCAGTGGTGTCTCCTGCCACGCAGAGTGCTGTGTCTCTGAGTGTGTGTGCATGGAAGCCTCATCACGTGACAATTTTTTCTTTGTGATCTGTGCTTTTTGTGCCTTGTCTAAGATGACAAGGCCTGAGATGACAAAGATCTTTTTGTCAATTACCTTTTGAAGGTTGTAAAGTTCTGTTTTTCACATTTGGGTCTTTTATCTCTCTGGAAGCAATTTCTTCATGGAATAAGGTAAGAATCTAATTTGAATGTTCTTCCCATAGGAAGACTACTATTTGAGCACCATTATTGGAAAGTCCCCTAATTCGTAACACCATCTCTATCCATCATGCATGAAGTTCCCATAAGGCCCGGTTCCATTTCTAGGGCAAAGGTTGGCAAACATTTTCTACGAAGCACCAAATAGCAACTATTTTGCCAGCCACACAGCCTCAGTCACAGACTCAACGCTGCTGTGGTGGGCTGTGATAGCTTGTGCCCATCTAGCTCCTCTGTTCTAACATGTTTATCTTCAAGGCAACACCAAGCTTTCAATACTTATTATTATAATGTCACATGTCTTGAGATCCAGTATAAAATGTACCACCCCTTTTCTCTTTGTTTTTGGAATTATCATGATAATTCTTGAGACTGAATTCTTTCAAGTAAATTTTATAAAAGCGATTTTGACAAATTCCACAAAATTCTGGGCTGGGTTTTTGAATTGGAATTGCACTGAATTTCTAGATTGAGTGGGTCCATCTTCACAACACAGGCTCCTGTGGCCGACAAATGTTTGGTGCATACTGAGGACAGACAGCGTCCATCCACCTGGGGACAGACAGCGTCCATCCACCTGGGGACAGACAGCGTCCAATCACCTAGGGACAGACAGCGTCCAATCACCTGGGACAGACAGCGTCCATCCACCTGGGGACAGACAGCGTCCAATCACCTGGGACAGACAGCGTCCATCCACCTGGGGACAGACAACGTCCATCCACCTGGGGACAGACAGCATCCAATCACCTGGGGACAGACAGCGTCAAATCACCTGGGGACAGACAGCATCCATCTGCCTGGGGACAGACAGTATCCAATCACCTGGGGACAGACAGCATCCATCCACCTGGGGACAGACAGCGTC
>CAUYQV010109821.1:0-10260 GCA_963574575.1 Galagoides demidoff
CATCACAGCTCATAGCAACCTCCAACTCCTGGGCTCAAGCCAGTCTCCTGCCTCCGCCTCCCAAGTAGCTGGGACCACAGGCACCCGCCACAATGCCCGGCCATTTTTTGGTTGCAGCCATCATTGTTGTTTGGCGGGCCCGGGCTGGGGATTCAAACCCACCACCTTAAGTGTACGTGGCTGGCACCTTAGCCGATTGAGCCACAGGCGCCGAGCCTATCACACTTCTTATTTGTTTTTTTTATTTTGTTTTGTTTGAGACAAAGTCTGACTTTGTCTCCCTCAGTAGAGTGCTGTGGAGTCACAGCTCACAGCAACCTCCAGCTTTTGGGCTTAGGCAATTCTCCTGCCTCAGCCGCCCAAGTAGCTGGGACTATAGGTGCCTGCCACAACGCCTGGCTAATTTTTGTTGCAATTTGGCTGGGGCTGGATTTGAACCTGCTACTCTCAGTATATGGGGCCAGCACCCTACTCACTGAGCCACAGATGCTGCCCACACACTTCTTATTTATTTATTCTGATAATGAAGAAACTTACAAAGCTCTAGAGTCAGTTTTCATTTAGTATTGAAGTTCTTTCCGCTGAGTTTGTACTAATCTCAGAATATCGAGCTTTGTTTTGGTTTATTTATTTTACTTTTTTCCTACTGCCTATATAATAATGACAGAATTCTTTTTGTCTCTCTGTCTTTTTCTTTTCCTCTCTCGTTCCTTTCATTAATTACAAACTTCCGGCTATCAGCTTTTGTGGTTATTTGCTGCTTCTCGTTACCAGAGGAGAGAAAACACAGCTTGGATATTGAAAGATCCTAATGTGGCTGGATTCTAGGTCACTGAACCTCACACAGGTTTTGCTGCTAATGCTGTCAAGGAACTGGCTTCTTTTAAAATGGGTTAAAAGAGTTATTTTTAAAATTTCAAGTGAAAGTAAATGATACAGGCTTGTTGAGAATACAGGGAGCTGATGTCACCCATATCTCAGTGGTGATGTTCTCGCGGGTGGCGGTGGAATGGGCCTTGTAGGAGCGCTGCATGAGTCTGCACCATCAAGGCTGTTCACATTCTGGCTCTGAAAATGCTCACAGACTCAGTAACTCTCCAGCACCTTCAACAAATAATTTTAATGTTTTGTACAGCTTCCATGATTATTCACAGCAGGCAGGTTTGTCCAATATAGTCTAGTCTACCATTTCCTAAAATAGAACTTCAACATTGGCTTTCTTTTTTAATTGCTCGAAGTTATATGCCTTAGTTTATTTGTGAGCCTTTGTATTTTCCATATAATTAATTTGCTATCTGTGATTCCTCTAATTCAATAACTGGTAAAACCAGTCACCAACATACATGCCGTATCCAGACGCATACCGTACCCAGACGCAAGGCTGGGTTGCAGACAACACACAAGACAGCTTCGGGCATTTACAGGAAATGTGCTACACAGGGGAAGTGCAGGGCAAATCCCTGCCCTGAGACAGGCACACAGGCATAGGAGGAAACAGCAGAAAGAGGCTTGAAATGGAGGAAGGTGGAGATTGGTACGATATAGGGCTGGAGAGGCAGATGGAGAAAGAGATTCTCTCCTCCTCAGGGGAGATGAATGGAAAGTTTTCAGCAGAGGAGCAATGAGATCAGGTTTACATGCTAGGCAGATGACTACAGTGGAGAAGGTGACAATTGGCAGATAGATTGTGTCAATTCCTCTGTTCACTTCTCTAATAGATTTTTGAGTATTGACCTTTATATATTTGTATATCGGTTATATATCACTAATTCGGTTTTTTATGTGTTTTTTTTTAATTTCTAAAATTTCCTTAACCTGGGAAATACAATTATTCACTTTCAATCTCAGATCCTTTTTATCTGTCCTATCACTAAGTTTTAAATCAGTTTTTATAGTTACATATATTTCCACCATTTTTATTTTTCACTTTTAACACTTGGTTTTATACAGTTCTTTTGCATAGTTTATAAGCCCTGGATTGACCCCATCATTTCATTGGCCTCTCCTGCCATGATATTTCAGTCTCCCACCTTTGTCTCTGGCTGTGTTCTCCTTTTCTTTGGGGGAAAAATATTTCCCTCTTCAGTGCTAGAATAAGTGATTTATGTGATTTTCTTCAGGTTTTTATTAATGTTTAACTTGGGCATACTTTGAATTTGTTATAGTAAATGGTTAATTAGTCTTTTAGCTGTAGTCATGATGTTAAAATATATATATATATATATATATATATATATATAAAATCATTTCTCACATTTAATGCTGCTTCTGGACCGCCACCATGTCCTGACACTAGTGTGACTCCAGCTGTCAGGCTATGTTCCAGTCTGAGGCTAGGCTAGGATAGTTTCCACTTTTGAACCCATATCTGAGAATTGTTGCTCTTCAGTGTGCTGTTAAAATCCAGTGGCATTAGGCTCAGTGCCCATAGCACAGTGGTTAAGGCATCAGCTACATGCACCAAGGATGGTGGGTTTGAAGCCGGCCTTGGCCAGCTAAACAACAATGACAACTACACAAAAGCTGGGCATTATGGTGGACGCCTATAGTCCCAGCTACTCAGGAGGCTGAGGCAAGAGAATCACTTAAGCTAGCAGTTCTCAACCTGTGGGTCGTGACCCACAGGAACTGTTTTAAAGGCTCACAGCATTAGGAAGGTTGAGAACCACTGACTTAAACCCAAGAGGTAGAAGTTGCTGTGAGCTGTGAAACCACAGCAGTCTACCAAGGGTGACATAGTGAGACTCTGTCTCAAAAAAAAAAAAATCTAATGGCATAAATAACTATTTATTTAAGAAAGAGTCTCATTCTGTCACCCTGGGTTGAGTGCCATGGCATCATCATAGCTCACAGCAACCTCAAATTCCTGGGCTCAAGTGATCTTCTTTTCTCAACCTCCAAGTAGCTAGGACTACAGGCACCCACCACTATGCCTGGCTAGTTTTTCTTTTTTTTTCTTTTTTTTTTTTTTTGAGACGGAGCCTCAAGCTATCCCCCTGGGTAGAGTGCTATGGCATCACAGCTCATAGCAACCTCCAACTCCTGGACTCAAGCCAGTCTCCTGCCTCCGCCTCCCAAGTAGCTGGGAGCACAGGCGCCCGCCACAACGCCCGGCCATTTTTTGGTTGCAGCCATCATTGTTGTTTGGCGGGCCCGGACTGGGGATTCGAACCCGCCACCTTAGGTGTAGGTGGCTGGCGCCTTAGCCGATTGAGCCACAGGCGCCGAGCCGCGTCTCTTTATTTTAAGATGATTGCCTTTTAACACACGTCCTGTATGTGCCCCAGTGGTGCCTTCATGTCTTCCCAGAGTCTTCACACCATGTCGTGTGCTTCAGGATGACTGGGGCAACCCTGGCTCTGATGGACTTGTTCTCCTGGGGATGGCCCTCCTGCTCCAACCCTTCCTGCCTGTAACCTGCTTCTGCCTTGACTACATGCTCCCAGCATTTCAAGGGAGAAGGACAGTGGGCATAGTTAAAACCTGCCACACATTCAGTCACCCAGTAGACAGAGCACCGGCTGGTGCTGGGGACAGGGGCCATGGCAGTAATCTATTGTCCCGTGGCTGCAGAGGCTGCCACCCCAACAGAGTGGATGCACAAGTACCCGGCAAGGAGAAAGGGCTATAAAGCCATTGGTGTGGGCCTGGTGCTCCCTGTGGACAAAACAACTTAGAGCAGGTCTGAGAAACAGAGGGGAAGGTTGCAGACGGGAATGTTGGGGGTGCTCAGATCCAGCCATGCCTGAGGCCCCCACTCAACCTCCAGTTTCCAGGCGGATGTCTTCTGGGTGAGTGCAACTCAAGTGAGTCTTCCCTGCACCTGGGAAGAAGCCACGTGGCCCTGTTGTCGCCTCACCTAACGTCCAGAGCAGCATCAGAGGCTCAGTCCTTGGAGGTTTGGGTGGTCCGGGCATTTCGGCCCACATCCAGCTGGCTCTGAGTCCTGGGGTTCACTGTCATCCAAGACAGCCTGGCAGAGCCCTGTCTTTCTCTGGCCCTGACTACCAGAGGCATCTCTGGCAGGCTTCAAACAGACTGAGAGACCCCTGGGGGCCGAGTGCTGGTGCCAGGATCCAGGAGTGAGGTGATCTCACACAGAGGAGCCTCCAGCAGATCCCTACTCAGCTGACGGACCTTTCCACTTGAAATGAACACACCCTGTCTCTGCCAAAAATAGAAAAATTAGCCAGGCATAGCGCCTGTAGTCCCAGCTGCTTCAGAGGCTGAGGCAGGAAGACCACTTGAGCTCAGGAGTATGAGGCTTCAGTGAGCTGTGATGACACCACTGCAGTCCAGCCCGGGTGACACAGTGAGATACTTTCTCAAGAAAGCAAATAATAAACAAAAAAAGGGAAAGTGAACATGCAACTATTATCCAAAATATACAAAGAATTCCTAAAACTCAATAGTAAGACAAGTAAAAAGTCAGCAAATGATCTGAACAGACGCCTCGCCAGGAAGGAATACAGATGTGAAGTAGCACATGGAGAGATCTCCCTGGCTTGTCTTTAGGGAAATGAAGGTTAAAACAAGGAAATGTCACTGCACACTGCATACCTGTTAGGATGGCCACTGACAAAACCCCGACAATGCAAGTGGCGGCGAGGATGCAGCTGGCAGGAGTGCCCTTCACTGCTGTGCCGGGCAGGGTGAAATGGTACCGCCACCTTGGAAACAGTTTGTCAGTTTCTCACAAAACTAAACATATCCTTGGCCACACGATAAGCAATGGTGCTCCTTGGTAGTATGCAAAGGAACTGAAAACTTGTGTTCACACAAAAACCTGTATCATCCAGATGTTTATAGTGGCTTAGTTCAGAATTGCCAGATGCAGAAATAACAAGCGGTCTTTCAGTCGGTGAGTGGACCGACGTAAGCCGTGGTGTATCTCACATGGATGTTATTCAGCACTAAATACACAGGAGCTGTCAAGCCCAGAAGGGACAGGCTGCTACTGTGTGGCTCCAACTGTGTGATGTCTGGAAAAGGCAAAGCGATGGGGCAGTAAGAGGATCAGAGGTTGCAGGGGTTATGGGGAGGGAGGGATGAACGGGAGCGTGAGACTTTCAGGGCAGTGAAACTGCTCTGGGTGATGCCACAATGGTGGACGCTTGTCATTATGCATTTGTCAGAACACAGCACACAACACCAAGAGTGGACCCTCCTGTGCACTGCAGACTGTAGGTGGTGAAGGTGGGCCTCGCAGGTGCATCAGCTCCAACAGAGGCACCACATGGATGGGGGAGGCTGCCCGGGCAGCAGAGAGAGCAAAGTGCCTTCTCAGTTTTGCTGTGTACCTAAAAAGGCTCTAAAATAAAGCCTAAGGCTGAGCATGGTGGCTCACGCCTGTGTAATCCTAGCACTCTGGGAGGCCAAGATGGGTGAATTGCTTGATCTCAGGAGTTCAAGACCAGCGTTGAGCAAGAGCAAGACTCCCATCTCTACTAAAAAAAAAACCAACAAAAAACTAGCTGGACATTGTGTCAGGCGCCTGTACTCCCAGCTACTTGGAGGTTGAGGCAGGAGGATCACTTGAACCCAGGAGTTTGAGGTTGCTGTGAGCTATGACGCCAAGGTGCTCTACCCAAGGCGACAGAGACTCTGTCTCTAGATAGATAGATAAAAAAAGTATATTTAAAAAACAAAAATGGGGGCCAGGTATGGTGGCTCACGTGTGTAATCCTAAGCACTCTGGGAGGCTGAGGCCAGTTTGACCTCATAAATTTGAGACCAGCCTGAGCAAGAGCAAGACCCCACCTCTAAAAATAGCAGGGTGTTGGGGCAGTGCCTGTGGGTCAGTGGGTAGGGCACTGGCCCCATAAACCGAGGGTGATGGGTTTGAACCTGGCCCTGGCCAGCTAAAACAGCAGTGGTAACTGCAACAAAAATAGCTGGGCGTTGTGGCGGGTGCCTGTAGTCCCTAACTTGGGAGGCTGAGGCAAGAGAATCGCCCTAGCCCAAAAGCTGGTGTTTGCTTTGAGCTGTAACTTCAAAGCACCCTACTGAGGGCAACAAAGTTAGACTCTTTATAAAAAAAAAAAAAAAAAACCAAAATAGCTGGGCGTTGTGGCAGGTACCTATAGTTCCAGCTACTTGGGAGGCCAAGGCAGGAGGATCACTTGAGCCCAAAAGTTTGAAGTTGTGAGCTATGACTCCACAGCACTCTACTGAGTGTGACAAAGTGAGACTCTGTCTCAAAAAAACAAAAAACAAAAATGGGTGGCCTCCCTCCCAGCCACCTGCACTGTAGGCAAAAGCATGTCCTCTGCCAAGGTGCGAGGACAGCCAGACCTTTCCTGAGCCCTGCCCCCAGGCCTGGAGGGGCTTCACTACTCCCTTTTTCTCCTGCATCTTCGGTTCCTCTTCACCTCCCGTGCAGACCTGCTGGGGCCCTGTTGCAAACCTATGACAAAAGTCCTTTCCTGGATCGGGCACCCTCTGGCTTCTCCCACCAAACTTCATTCTCGTCTTGGAAGCAGGTTGTGCTGCCACTGGTGACCGGTTCCCTGGCCCGTCTCTGGCTATGGCAAAGCCCTTGCTGAGTGGTCTTCCTGCCCCCTGTACTCATGAGTGGTGCCCGAGCCTCTGCCACTCCCTGCTCCACTTGCAGGCGTGCCTGCCGGGCTCAGTCTCTGTGTGGCCGCTGTCTGCCCTGGTCCCACAGCCCAGCCAGTCCCTGGCTGGCCAGGTCACTTCCTCTCACCATCTTCTTTCTGCTGTTGCTGCAGATTGCAAGTGAAGTTTTCTCTTCTTTATGGGCCATGAATTAAGCCTCTGGCACATGCCAGCTGTGTGCTGAACAGAGTGTACTCTCACACTCGATAGAGGACGAGGCTGGGGTTTGCAGCTCAGGGCAGCTCATGCCCAGGAGTGGCCCCAGCCCTTCAGCCTCTCTGCAGCTTCCGCCTCAGTTCAAGGTGCCAAGCTTGGCATTCACAGCTACTCAGAGCAGCTGTGGCACCCTCCTTTGTGCTGTGACTTCCTGAGGTCCTCTCCCGTCCCACACTGCCCTGCAGAGTGCCCTCCTCTCTGGGACCCCAGGCAGCTTGGACCTGAAGATTGGGGAGCTCCAGGGGCTTCACCTACACCATATACACAGCTGATCAGGGGGCTACGTTGGCCCAGACAGTGGGAGGGGCACGCCCTGAGGAATGGCAAAGGGCTCAGAGGCCAGGCTGTGGGGCCTGTGCCCAAATGCAAGGCTTCGGAGGAGGAGGGGAGTGCAGTGGGCAGCTGGGGCCAGCCTCCACACCCTCCTGGGAGCCCTCTGGGGAAGTACACCCTGGTCTTGTGAAGGTGTCTCAGCCTCCTGGGCCTCTCTGGCCCACCTGGCACTTCATGTCCCCTGCCTCACCTCAGAGACTCAGGGGACAAATAGAATCAACGTAGGGATGTGTGTGTGAAAATACACATGACCCATGGGTGGCGCCTGTGGCTCAAGGGAGTAGGGCACCAGCCCCATATGCTGGAGGTGGTGGGTTCAAACCCAGCCCTGGCCAAAAACTGAAAAAAAAAAAAAAAAAAAGAAAATAGGCTCAGTGCCTGTGGCTCAATCGGCTAAGGCGCCAGCCACGTACACCTAAGGTGGCGGGTTCGAATCCCCAGTCCGGGTCCGCCAAACAACAATGATGGCTGCAACCAAAAAGTAGCCAAGTGTTGTGGCGGGCACCTGTGGTCCCAGCAACTTGGGAGGCAGAGGCAGGAGACTCGCTTGAGCCCAGGAGTTGGAAGTTGCTATGAGCTGTGATGCCATGGCACTCTACCCAGGGGGATAGCTTGAGGCTCTGTCTCCAAAAAAAAAGAAAAAAAAGAAAATACACATGACCCTTCTAACCATCCTCCAGAGCAGGGCAGCACACTCAGAACATGCAGGTCACAGCTTTCCCAGTACTCTTTCACAGCTTCTCACATGACCCTTCTAACCATCCTCCAGTCAGTGCTGGCCGGCACACTCACCAGAACCCACCTTCACAGCTTCTCATCTTCCCAAATGGAAACTGTCCCCATTAAACGCTTCTGACCTGGCAGCCATCGTGCTGCATCCCCTCTCCCCAGGGACCTCATGTGAGTGGAGTCAGACAGTACTTGTCCTTCTGTGATGGGTGTACTCCCTCAGCGCCTCGGCGTCATGTCCTCAACATCTGCCTGTGCTTGTCTGCAGACAGATAAACTAGGTCTGAGCTGCAGATGTTGCTACAGACTGGGAACGGACCTCGGAGCAAAGGCATGTGAGGGTCCATCCAGGGTCCTTGCAAGACAGCAGCGTCCTTCCTCAGTGGTACTCATGAGCACCTGTGGTGTGCCAGGGCCTGGGGAGAGCTGTGACCTACAGGGCCATCTGCCCCTGCTCAGAGACTCTGCTCACCTCATCAGCTGCCAGGAAAATCATCTCCTTCCTTTTATGAGTTGATCAATGTCCTGGAGGCGTCCAGGCTGCTTCCAGCTGTGCTTTCAGCTGCTTAGCAATCGATGGACAGGGAGGATGACTGTCCTCACTCTGTCCTGAGTCAGCCCTTTGTGGGAAGGCCCAGGAAAGGCTGCTGGAGGAGGTGGCCAGAAGGGACTTCTGTCCAGGTATGTGGGGGCCATTTGCTCCTCCATACCCTTCAGGCACCCAGAGGCTTGAACTTCACATCAACACAAATGCATAGCTTGGAGCTGGAACGATAAGCAGAGAAAGCCAGAGCAGGGGGCAGAGGTCTTGGAGTAGAGCCCTGGAAACGAGTGGCCTGTCCACCTGTGCCCCAGCCCCCACCAGCCACACTGGGGCCAAAGGACACCCACAGCTGTGGGCAAAAGACGGTCGTTCCACTGGAAACTGTTCTGGGTAAAGAGGATCTAATTTTTAAGAGACGTCAGTGCCCTGGTACGTCCTTGGTACCCTCCCCCCATGCCTGTCCCCCGGGGTCTCGATGTCCAGTGCAGCCCTGGTCTGGTGCACCGTCCATCCTGCTGGGGACATAGCAGAACTCCTGGCTGTGGGGTCATGTGGCCAAGCCCTACTCAAGCTAGAAAGTGGGGCCTCCAGGCAGCACATCTGGCTGCAGACTGGAATCTGACCATCTGGTCATAGAGACACAAGGCCCAGATGTCACCAAGGGCCATGGCCCATGTGGGCAGGGCTGTGATCCACTCCTCGTCTGCTGCCTGGCTCAGGGTAGGCCTCTGAAAAAGGTGTTAAGAGAGTGCAACAAAGGGCCAGATCACACAACTGCACTCACTTGCCAAATAATAGACAGTAACTGTTAGCAAATAATAGTAATAGTAGGGAACAAGTGTTAAAATCTGCCAGAAGAGGTTCTCAGAGCTTTCTTTTCTTTTTGTGATAGAGTCTTACTACGTTGCCCTCAGCTCACAGCAACCTCCAACTCTTAGACTCAAGTGACTCTCTTGCCTTAGCTTCCCAAGTAGCTGGGACTACAGGTGCCCGCCCCAACACCTGGCTATTTTTAGAGACGGGGTCTTGCTCTGGCTCAGGCTGGTCTCAGACCTGTGAACTCAAGCAGTCCACCCACCTTGGCCTCCCAAGTGCTGGGATTACAGGTGTGAGCCACCACGCTGGCCTCTCAGAGCTTTGTCTAGTGGACTGTGGCATCCTCAGAGCACCTCCTGGAGGGATCCTGGAGCTCCTCCTACCCTCCCACCAAGGCCCCCCAACAGACGCCTGCCCAGCCAGGCCATGGGGTTGCTGCTGCCAGGAGCCAGTGGGGAGGATGGGCACTGTGTTACCATGGCAGGTGCTGGGGGACTGATCAGTGAACTAAATGGGCAGAAAGCCTGGGGGGTGGCCAGCTATGCATTGAAGATGTAAATTATACAACTTGTTAAAAGATGCTAAGTGCTGTGGGGTTTGGGGGCAATAGGAGGCAGGAGTGGATTGGGACAGGAGCATCCAGACAGCAGGCAGCTGGGCAGCTCCACCAAGGCAGGTCCATGTGCAGCAGGGTGGCCGGGTGGGGGCGGCAGGAGCCAGGGAGGGTGGGGAGATGGTTGGACCTGGGCTTTGGAGGGAGGGCATGGCTTGCCCCTAGGGTGCAGCAGGGTGGGAAAGGACAGAGCGGGGAGCCCATAGAGACTGCAGCTGAGACTTGGTGGCTCTGACCAGGGTGGGTGGGAACGGTGGTACTTAGGCGAAATTATAAACTCAGTCCCTCAGTCACACAAGCCACCTCTCAGGTGCTCATAAGCCATATGTGGACATCAGAACATTTCTACTGGCTCGGCGCCTGTGGCTCAATCGGCTAAGGCGCCAGCCAC
>CAUYQV010109826.1:0-13802 GCA_963574575.1 Galagoides demidoff
TTATGCTCAAGGAAGTTAATGATTTCCTCTTTTATTTCTTTCTGCACCCAACTATCATTTGGGATAAGGTTGTTTAATTTCCATGCCTTTGTGTGGGGTTGAATGTTTTTGTTGGAGTTGAGTTCCACATTTAGTGACCTGTGGTCTGAAAAGATACAAGGTAAAATTTCAATTCTTTTGATTTTGTTGAGGTTTGTTTTGTGTCCTAGGATATGATCAATTTTGGAGAATGTTCCATGGGCTGATGATAAGAATGTATATTCTTGAGCTTTGGGATGGAGTGTTCTATATGTCTATCAAGCACAGTTGTTTTAGGATCTCTTTTAAGTCCCTTATAGCTTTGTTTAATTTATGTTTAGAGGATCTGTCCTCTGTAAGAGGAGTGTTAAAGGCCCCTGTTATTAAGGTGTTATAGGATATCATATATTGCTCCAATAACTGAGGTTTGTTTTAAGAATCTGGAAGCATTTAAGTTGGGTGCATAAATATTTAGAATTGAAATGTCTTCTTATTGTATTTTTCCCTTGACCAATATGAAGTGACCATTTTTGTCTTTTTTGACTTTAGTTGCTTTAAATCCACTTGTATCTGAAAATAAGATTGCAACCCCTCTTTCCTTCTGAATTGTTTGCCTGAAAAATTGTATTCCAACTCTTAACTCTGAGTTTTGTCTTTTGAAGCTAGGTGTGTTTCCTGCAGACAGTAAATGGATGGCTTGTGTTTTTTAATCATATCAGGCAGTCTATGCCTCTTCAGTGGGGAATTCAAGCCATTAATGTTTATTGAGATAATTGATAAGGGTGGTAACATTCTTATTTTGTGATGCATTGCTTAGTTTTGTCTTTTGTATCATGGTGGAAGCTAGGTTCTGTCCTTCAATTTCTGGGTGCTAACTTTGCTGGTGGTCCATTGTGATAGTCAGTGTGTAGAACAGGTTGGAGTATTTTCTGTAGAGCTGGTTTTGTTGTGACAAATTTCCTCAATATTTGCACATCAGTAAAAGATTTGATTTCTCCATCAACTTTAAAGCTTAGCTCAACAGGATATAGAATTCTGGGTTGGAAATTGTTTTGTCTAAGTAAATTAAAGATAGATGACCACTATCTTATGGCTTGAAAAGTTTCAATAGAGAAGTCTACAGTCACCCTGATGGATTTGCCTGTGTTGATCAATTGGCACTTACTCCTGGCAGCTTGCAAAATCTTTTATCCCTTTATCCTAACTCTTAAGATGCTCTCTGAAAAGTGTGAACTGTGCTTTAATCACAACCAAAAATGCAGAAAACACACACAAAATGTGAGGCCACGTTTCCAGGACAGTAGCTGGCAGTAGATGTTCCTCAACATTTGCAGTCTTTTCAGCAAAACACACTTCTTGCCCTGCAGGCTCTGGGCTTGGCCATCTGCCTTGCTGTGGTCAGTGGAAACTGTCTTAGTGTGGGTCTCTCAGAGCAGGGCCTGCGACACGGCTTGTGTGCAAATCATCTAACTGGGAAAGTGACTCTCAAGGAGCAGGGTGACAATTCAGAGGGTGAAAAGGGAGGGAGGGGTGTATGACCAAACTGGTCACCCAGTGGGGTCTAGTGCTCAATACAACAGGGGCCTTCTAAGGAGCTGGGTAAAAAGTATCTCAAAAATTGGGGAAAGAAAGGAAATCTTTCACTGGTGAGTTCTTAGCCCCCAACCATCAAGTGACTCCCCACACCACCTCCTCTAGATCTTGACCTGTGAGGACAGTGGCATGAGATTCAGGGGTTATGTGTGGCAGCAACATAATTTAGGAAATGTTAACTGGTAATGAAAGTTGAGGAATAGTCCCCACACTCAAGTGAGGGCTCTCCTGATACCTACCAGAGGGATGCTGTATTGCCCTGACCAGTGTCTGCCTCATGTGTGTCCTCTTCCAGATTGGGGTGTCCCCTGCAGTTGTCTTGCCCCCAGCTCCACTATGTGTTGGGGAATTGGGACATCAGTTACTGGGCACGGTCATGGGCACATGTGGAAGTAAAACTCAGCAGTACTAAGCAGTGGGTGGGGGGAGAAGGCAATGAAATTCACCCTTAATGGTATGACACATGCTATCTGGCTGATGGTACACTTGTGAGTTTGACTCAAATTGTGAAAAAGCAATTCATGTAACCAATGACTTGTGTGATGTTAAGCTGTCTGTACTTCTCTGGGTCTAAGTTCACCTCCTCTCATAAGGACACCAATGACTGGATTTAGGACACCACCGTAATTCATTATGACCTAATCTTAACATGACCAAATAAGGTCACATTCACAGGTCCAGGGTGTAGAATCTTAGGAGTCAATATATCCTTTAGGGGAACATAATTCAACTTGTGAGATGAGTAAATAGTTAATCCCTTCCCCAGTTTGACACAAAGTTCTCAATAGCCAGGAAGCTGTTTTCTTCTCTCTTGTCACAGCTGCAGGGTCACGCTGTCTGAATACAATAGCCACCTCTGGCAGGACTCTGGGGTCTTCATGTACACAGCTGATTATTTTTTATCATTCCCCATATTTACTGTACATCAAATGATCAATCACTTAATATCTAAAATGGGCACTTTTTTATTCAGCAATCTCAGTATTCTGGCCTCTTATCTGTGATTCACTCCTCCCCCTTCACATCTGCTCCATCCAGAACTTTCTTCCAGTTATTCTTTTTTTTTGTAGAGACAGAGTCCCTTTATTGCACTCGGTAGAGTGCCATGCTCACAGCAACCTCCAACTCCTGTGCTTAGGCGATTCTCTTTGCCTCAGCCTCCCAATAGCTGGGACTACAGGCACCCACCACCACACCTATTTTTTTGTTGCAGTTTGGCTGGGGCAGGGTTCAAACCTGCCACCAAGCCACAGGCCCTGCCCTCTTCCAGCTATTCTTATTGCAGGGACCTTTTTCTAAATATCTTATGAATTTATGATTAACTTCACTTGTGTTAGGTTTATGCATCCAAGTATTTGTTAGTTTTTTGAGGGCAAACTTAGTATTTTAAGAATTTCTCATTATCCCTGTAAGGCAGCAGTTCTCAACCTGTGGGTCATGACCCACAGGAACTGTAATAAAGGGCTGCAGCATTAGGAAGATTAAAAACCACTGCTATAAGGTTTCACATCTATTACAGCAGGGTCACTTCTGCAAACAGCACTCAAATTAGGTAGGATGTTCCAAGAAAGTTTATCAAGGAACTACTCACAGAGGTGTAGGTGGGATGTATGGAGAAGGGAGGAACTAGGGAAGGAGGAGGGGAGCCCTCACAGCCCTAGGTACAAGGGATGAGAGGAAGGAAAGAGCCTAGAACCAGACAGAGGGTTGTATTGAATGGGTTCCTTTGCCAGCTCAAGGCAAGCTGATAGGGGGACCTGTAACATAAACAGACTTATACCCCTCTCCAACTCCCCTAACTGTTCAATGTTTTGCTGGGCCTTTCCATTAACCAAATTCAACTGGAAGCTAGAGTGACCTTCAAGGAAGGTCGGTGCCCTGGGGTGGAGAACAAAGTGAAGAATGGAGCAGGGTGTGGTGGCTGATGCCTATAATCCTAGCACTCAGGGAGGCCGATGTGGGTGGATCGTCCTGAGCTCACAGGTTTCAGACCAGCCTGAGCAAGACTGAGACCCCCATCTCTAAAAAATAGCCAGGCATTGTGGTGGGTGCCAGTACTCTCAGCTACTTATGAGGCTGAGGCAGGAGGATTGGTGTAAGCTAAGATACCATCATACTCTACCAAGGGTGACCAAGTGAGACTCTGTCTCAAAACAAAAACAAAAACAAAAACAAAAACAACAATCACTTGAGCCCAAGAGTCTGAGGTTGCTGTGCTGTGAGCTGGGATAGCACAGTACTCGACTGAGGGTGACAAAGTGAGACTGTCTCAAAAAAAAAAAAAAAAAGGTGAAGGATGGAGGGTAGATTCCCTGGTGAGGAGACAAAAGAAAGATATCCAGCACATATTTATTACAGGTGGATATACAAATACCACAAGTGTTTGCTTTATAAAAAGAACATTAAGAAAAGAACAAAAAGAAAAAAAAAAAAAAGAACATTAATAATCCTTTTTATGTAAAACTAATAACCCCAAACAGACAAGTATCTTTTGAGTAGCCAAATGGCAAAACTTAGCAAGATACCATCAATACCATTTACTTTTCCTGCACATGTAGGAAGACCTCACTACCCAGCAGGTTTCTGTGCAGCCTCAAGTGGGGTCCAGAGACCAGGCTCTGGACAGTGGAAGTAGACAGAGGTGACACGACAGCCTTGGGTGGGGTCCAGAGACCAGGCTCTGGGCAGTGGAAATAGATGGAGGTGACACGACGTTCCCTCTCAAACCCTGTCTAGGTGGCAAAGCTGCATGTGACAGAAGCCATGAGTCTTCATTCGGAGGAAAGCTGAGAAAGCCACCAAGATGCGTTTGAGAAACTTGAACAGCCTAAATCCACTGAAAGGTAGTTACAATATGCCCTTAGCCCAGGGTTCTTATCAGCAGTACTACTGACATTTTGCACAGGTCGTTATGAGGACTGTCCTGTGCACTGTAGGATGTTTAGCAGCTTCCTGGCCTCTCCCTCTGCTTGTGACAACCATAAATATGTCTCCAGACGTTACCAAATGTCCCAAGTAAGTGCTCAAGGTTGAGAAGTGCTGAGGCTCTGAGCTCAGTGATGAGGCTGAGCATGGGGCAACACAATACATCACACACACACATTCTTGTTTATTATTGATAATTTCTTTTAACTTATTAAATTGTAGGGGGTACAATGTGATGATTTGATATTCAATGTGGAATGCTTAAATCAACTGATTAACATAACCATAACCTCACTTATTTTTTATGGTAAAACATTTATAATATATTTAGCTTTGATAAAATACGTTCCTGTTTTTTTTTTTTTTTTGAGACAGAGCCTCATGCTGTCCCCGTGGGTAGAGTGCCGTAGCATCACAGCTCACAGCAACCTCCAACTCCTGGGCTCAAGCGAGTCTCCTGCCTTAGCCTCCCAAGTAGCTGGGACCACAGGTGCCTGCCACAACACCTGGCTATTTTTTGGTTGCAGCCATCATTGTTGTTTTGGTGGGCCGGGGCTGAATTTGAACCTGCCACTGTAGGTCTATGTGGCTGGCACCTTAGCCACTTGAGCAACAGATTCCTGTTTTTTTTTTTTTGAGACAGAGCCTCAAGCTATCTCCCTGAGTAGGGAGAACCTGCCACCTTAGGTGTATGTGGCTGGCGTCTTAGCTGCTCGAGCCACAGGTGCCTAGCCGTATAATTTTTTTTTTTTAAGGAAAAATGTCCTCAGAAGGAATTCAGTAGAGGTTGGTTCTGGATACAGGATTCCGGGCAAGGTGCACTTTCTCGTAACCTGTGAGCTCTACTTTTCCTACACTGGGCTCGCTAAACTTTCAGTTGCGTCCATCTTTCCCACAAACAACGCCCTTTGGTTCCCCAGTTTCTCCAATAAAACCAAGGGCTGTTTGTACCTCTTATTCTGTCCATTTCATGAGGTTTGGTGGCAGAGTCTATAAACTCAAATTAAAGGTTTACTAAAACTTTAATGTCTAAGTTTAAGGGGTGTGTGGCTACTTAAACTCAACAGAACATGAGATCAAAACTGAGACTGCTGTATACAATAGATAAACTTTTTTTTTTTTTTTGCAGTTTTTGGCTGGGACCAGGTTTGAACCTGCCACCTCCAGTATACGGGGCCAGTGCCCTTCTGAGCCACAGGTATAAAAACCATTTGGAAACAGTTTAAATTAACTGCCTCAAGTTTCTACCTGTAGGTGCAATTTAAATTTAATATCCCCAATTCTACTTTTGTTTTTTTTCTAATTTCACAATAAACTTATTTTTCTAGGTTCAGATCATCTAATTTTGCAAAACAGAAAATGAGAAATGAATTATATTTATCCAAACTATTATCAGCAGTAAGCAGGCAGTTTACTCTCTGAAGGTTACCAACAAAATGATCATACTTTCAAATTAAAGTCTAAAACTATTAATGCTCAGTGTCACATTCGGGAGTAGCATACGTATCAGTTACAGAAAAGAAATGCAAAGCTTCTGTTTAATGAACTGATGCTGTTATTTCCTTAAAATTGCTCATCTTTTTTTTATGAACACCTATCACGTATATCAATCATACTCATCTTCTAAGTGTCACAAAAATCAGTGGTAAAAATTATCTATGACTAAAATGTAGCAGTCTCAACATGGTTATTTTATCCCTATAACCTAGCATATGGACATTCCACAAGAAATGAACATTCTTGTGATTATTTTTATGGTTTTACTGCTTATCTTTAAAAATTGAGATAAGTTACTCCTTGTGATGTCAGATGTAGGTTTTAGAGTTTCTCAGAATACTTATTATTTAAATAAAATTAATTCAATGTAACATTTTTTATTTTTCATTACTGGCCAGGCATCAGTGTCGAAGCATTCTGAGGTATGTCTCCTGTGTGGTGCTGCCTCTGGGCTTTCCTGATGCTGGTGCCCTTAGGCCCACCTGTGTGCACCACACTGGTCTTGCACAGTTCACACATGACATCGTACAAATTCCAGCAGGTTAATAGACTTTAATTAGTAGGTTTCTTAATCCCACAAATAATAGCCTTATTGACTATTAGAACTTGAAGTAGTAAGGTAAACTTGTCCTTCTGAACATTTCAAATTGCTTTCTTAATTTACAAAATAAAATAATCTGCTTGAGGTGGACTTCAGGTCTTTTAACACAAAGTGACATGCTCAGTTTGTATTTAACCCATGAAAACAAAGACTCAAGTTCTCTCATACAGGTCTATAAAAAGGCACGTTCTATAGTTGGAACTACAGTTTACTACATGGAGATTTTCTCAACTGAAAGACAATCGAAACTGAATTCACCTGATTAACAAGAGCCAGTGTCTATTACAAGCTGATCAATGAATCAAATCATATCAACTTTTATTTTCAGAATTTCTGTTGAACTGAAAAATGGTAGAACTAAGGCCAAATCAAGTAAGCCTGAGAAGGGATTTAATCTTTCATATTAGTTAGGTAATTTTGTAAAGTTTTTTCTTAAAACCGATTTCACTAACATTTACTTCTTTTTTGAGAGTTTTCTTTAATTGTTGCACAGCAATGATTCCTGCTGTGTAGTGTATATAGAAGATGATATACTCTAGGAATTATAACTATATTCAATACAATAACAAAACTATGTAGTATTTCAAGAACTTTTCGCACATACGAACACACTCATTTAGAGCCTCAACTTTCTAATCCCTGACATGTACTTTAAAAAAGATTTTGTACTCTGCAGGTGATGACTTCCCAGCTCGGCACGTGGGGAAGTAACGGTGGGCCTGATTCATAGACCCTTAGCAAACCAACGCTCAACAACCTGAGGACCAGTTACTATTCCCGTAAGCCACCGAGACGCTCCCAGCCTCTACTGCCAGACTGGAAGCAAACGTGAAAGGTGCAGGCATCCTCATGGCCTTACTTCTACTCTCGACTTTTTATCGTCAAGGCGTCCGGGAAGGCGAATCCGAGGCCATTCTGACGCGTTTTGTGATCGAAGGAAGGAGACCAGATATAAATAAAAGCGTGCCGGAGACCACCGTTATCTAACATTAGCCCGTCCAACGCGGGGCTTCACTAGCGGGGCTGGAATCCCGCAAGCGGGCTCTGCTTTCTTTCTACGAGTCCTCAGTGTGGACAAACGGGGCACCTGCCGGGGACCACGTCAGAGGACACTGCCCTGCCCAGCCCAGCCCATCTCAGCCAAGCCGAAGTGAGGCGGGGCTGGCGGGGCCGCGGGGTCCTCTGGACAGCACAGCCCGAGAAGCGGCGTCCACACCGCGCGCGCGCCCGTCCGCCGCCCTCGCCACCGGCCTCAGGCCGGGCCCACGTACCCGCCGCGGCGGTGCGCGTCCCGGAGGCGCCGGCCTCGGGGACCCCGTCACCGCGGAAGCCAAGTTCAGCGCGGATGGAGACCCGGCCACGCGCCTCCCTTGGCCAGTAGGACTGAGGCGTTATTCCAGGTTCGACGCGCTCGCGGCCACCGCGAACAAGGAGACACTCAACCACTCTAGCCGCCACCCAGAGGCCCGAGGAGGCCGCAACTGAAGAACCGAGACCGTTCTCGCTGCCGAGACCCCGCCCCTTCCGGCGCGCGCAGACCCCGCCCTCGAGCGGCCGCGTGTGGTGTCGGGAGGGGCCGCCCCGTTCCCTTCTTTCCCGGGACCGGCTCACTCTGTCCCACTAAGGGGGAGGGCGGGTTTCTCCATGTCCCTAGGGCCTCCTTGGTGGACAGTGGCGGCCATGGACCTCCAGTGTCCAGAGTGAACTTCTCTATCCCAGCGCCCATGGGGCCGCGGGCGGCAGCAGAGGCGCGGGGTGGCTCCGGCTGCCGGGCTGCTCCTCGGCACTCCCCCTCGGCGGCTGGGGCGGGATGGTGCGTCCCGCAGGGCGCGCGCGACTCCCGCGCTTCGGGCGCTCCGCGCGGGCGGGGGAGCGGGCCCCGATTCGCAGGACCGGGCCGGGGCCGCGCGGGCCGGGCAGTTGGCGGAGCGAGCGGTGGCCCGGGTGGGGGGGTGGGCGGGGCCGGGAGCCTCCACGGAGCCTTCCGGGCCTCCGCGATCATGTCGGAACAGGCTCCCGAAGTTCCAGAGGAGATGTTCAAGGAGGTCAAGTATTACGCGGTGGGCGACATCGACCCGCAGGTATCGCGCCCGCACCTGCCGCGACCTCCTTTCGTGCCCGTATCCGCGCTCTCGTTTCCGCTCCCGCCGCACGGGCGCGCGCTCGAGCACCAAACGTCGGGTCTGCGGCTGTCCCGCGGAGGGTCGCCGGCCTGGCTGTGCGGGGCAGGGGTGGCCAGGCACGGGCTCCGGCCCACCGGAGCGTCCGAGGGGGAGGGGCGGTGGGGGGAGGGGACCTGGCGGGACGAAGCCGACGGGAGGCACGTGGGGAGCCTGCGTCTCGGCCCGGAGCCCGGCCTAGCGCCGCGGGCCGCGGACCGGTCACCACCCCCTGTCTGGCGGTCCCCGGTGTCGGCCGCCGCCTCGGACCCCACTCCCGCCCAGCTCGGTTCTGCAGCGGTATTCTTTCGGGGACGCATCCTCACCCTGCCCGGCTCCGGGTGTCTGAAGGGGGACGAGGAGACAGGTGGGAACGGGGGCCCCCAGCAGCACAGAGGAACAGTGGCGGTCGGCGCTGCCAGGGCAGCTCGGGTCGTGTGCGGGGCTGTGCCGCGCCCCCTTCCCACAGCCGGTGCCCTTGCTGGGGGGCTGGCATTCCTGTTTCTTACTTTTCCTAGTTGCGTGGTATATATATATGGTAAATGTGAAAAATATGCTGGTGGAAAGTACACCATCATCACGTTTAATTTTGTGTAGTTTGGGTTCACGGCAAGGGATATTATGGGTTTTTCTAAGTAATACATCTATTTAATCATGGTTGTTGTCAGTCCGTGGTAGGAATGCATCTTAGTTGGGTGGCCTTTTCAGGTCGATCTTCCGTATACTTCTTGAAGTTTGACTATGCAGTTGTGTTGGCTTGGTTGTCATATCAGCGGTGCTCAGCTTGGAGGATGGAGATGCCCAGTGATCAGAACTTAGGCCTGCAACGGTAGAGACTTATACAATACTTAGATAAACTTGGGTAGGGTGGAAGGCCGATTGATCTTGGCCTTCTGGAGGCTTGTATTAAATATTTGTTGTCTTAGTAATTAAACTTTGTCGCTTGGAATTTTTTTCCACTGTAACTTTAGGGTGATAAGGGTTCTAGCTTTGAATTTGAAGAGTTAAAAGACCAGAGTGATCAAAATGAGTGCCTGGAACGCTGGTAGCTTTCTCCAGTATTGATACCCTCCTACTTTTCCCATTTCATTTTAGAACTTTGGCGATTACAGGGGACTTGAACCACATGTTACTTAAAACCCGGAACAAGCTGAATTAGAACCGTATTTGCTCAACTATTAATCAAATCTATGTTTAAGAAATGTCCTTGGCAAAACACTTTCATCTAAAACAGAATGTTTTCTGAAAAGTTTAATGCCTGAACATCTGGTTATCTGAATCTTAGGGATTTGGAAAATTCACACGTGTTGAACATCTGGCATATTCCAGGCATTGGACTAGGTGCCAGATATAATGTAAAGAAGACATGGCACCTATCCCTGAAGATCCCCTTTTGGTGGGAAACAGAGAACCTGAATGCTTCACAGTACGAAGTGACAGGTGAGGGGCGGTGCCTGTGTCTCAAAGAGTAGGGCACCAGCCCCATATACTGGAGGTGGTGGGTTCAAACCTAGCCCCAGCCAAAAATTGCAAAAAAAAAAAAAAAAAAAAAGTGACAGGTGTGCAGTAAGAGCAGGCTTCCCTACTGGAAGCCTGGCAGACACCAGGGAAATGTCTGTAGATGCCATTTCTGATAGGCCTTGAGTTAAGCAGGCATTAAGAGGAAAAGATTAGGCTTGGCATGGTGGCTCGCACTCTGGGAGGTCGAGGTGGGTGGATCGCCTAGGCTCACAAGTTTGAGACCAGCCTGAGCCAGAGCAAGACCTCATCTCTAAAAAATAGCTGGGCATTGTGGTAGGTGCCTGTAGTCCCAGGCTGAGGCAAGAGAATCACTTGAGCCAAGAGTTTGAGGTTGCTGTGAGCTGTGACACCATGGCACTCTACTGGGGGCAACAAAGTGAAACACTGTCTCAAAAAAAAAAGAAAAAGTGAGGGATTATTGTCTTCATGTGGCATGTGTATGCCAAGGAGTGAAGACTAATATTCTGGGGCTGCATCAGTGTTATGACTGGTCTGGAGCAGAGTGACATGAGATAATCTCTTGAGAGAGCCATTCAGCAACACGGCAACTGAAAAGAATCTGTTGTTTTGGCTGTCAAAGTTGGTAAGATGCTGAAGTGTTCTCAGTGGTTTTGATGGAAGGTGCTGCCTGCAGGGAACTGAAGAGGGACTAGGAAGTGAAGACAGGTGACTGGTCATTGGAAGGAACCAGAGAAAGGCGCCTGAGGAAGAGAGAAGGACAGGGGCTGAGTGTGTCATGTGCAGGTTGCCCTAGGATGTGGTAGACTTGATGGGTGGAGGGAATATAGCTGTGGATGGGAGGGACTGGAATCTCAGGCTCATAGGAGAGTCCGGAGGGTCTCACTGCACACTGAGGGCAGGAGAAAGGGGCGTCTTTTTTCTGTTAGACATGTCACATAGATGTGAGAAGCTAAAGCTGCTAGGAGGTCAAGAGAAGAGTGAACGGGAGAGTGGCTCCTGGCCGGCAACCCTTGCTTTTTCTTTCTTTCTTTCTTTTTTTTAAATAGAGTCTCATTATGTTGCCCTTGGTAGAGTACGCTGGCATCACAGCTCACAGCAACCTCAAACTCTTGGTCTTAAGTGATTCTCTTCCCTCGGCCTTCCAAGTAGCTGGGACAACAGGAGCTCGCCACAACACCCAGCTATTTTTTTGTTGTAGTGTCATTGTTTAGCAGGCCCTGGCCAGAATCAAACCCACCAGCCCTGGTGTATTTGGTTGGTACCCTAACCACTGAGCAATGAGTTGCTGAACTGCAGCCATTGCTTTTTCATTTATTAAACAAGTTTTAGCTTTAGTTCATGTCTAGAAGGATCAGTAAAATACTCTAAAAATGTTGTCCCGCTTGTGGGTCACTTCAGCTATGTGAACACAATATTGCTGTCACCTTGCTCACCTTCTCCAGCCATTGACTATTCCTGGCTTCACTCGAGACTGCTTTGCTCTGGCACTGCCCGCCCCCAATCCCACACCTGCCTTGGAACCATCTATTGCTGGTCATTAGCCCCTGTCCTACACTCAGAGGATCTTATCCCTGTCACAGCTTTGGCCTCTCCTATCTAGGGAATATGCTAGTGACTTTCTATCAGGAGAGACCTCCATCCTCTTCTGATAGAACTGGATGCCTCTTGCTGGGTACTATACCCGCCCCGGAAAAGCAGTGTGCTCCAAACTAAAGCATGATCTTGCGTCCTTCCCCTCTGTTTTCACTCTCCTCAGTGAGCGGTGCTCCTGCTCCCCCACCCTGTTGTTTCTGTCTTTTCTCTCCTACTTACCCTGCTCCTGTCACAAGTGCTGCTTCTCTGTGTCCTTGGTGACAGTGCCCAGCTTCAGTCACCTGCCTCTTTCACCTGGATTGTTGCAGTTGTTTCTTCCCTGGCCTGTCTTCACTCACCTAGTCAACTAAATTCCTTCTTCCCGTGCTGATGGTCATCTTTCCATGAAATCTGATTGTGCTCTTTGCCCACGTGAAATACCTCAGTGCTCTGAACATACCTGAGAATGTAATGCAAACTTCTTTGCATAATATAGAAGGTGGTTCACGGTGTGATCCCTGCTCACCTGCCTGGTGCCTGGGATGCTGCTCCCTCCACCCACTGTGTGTACTTTTGCCTCCCTGACACCTGTAAATTCTAAGGATTGTGCTCATGTGTCTGCTCTTCCAGAAACTTTCCCTATTTTGGCAGAATTACCCATCTCTGTGCCTCTAAGTTGGAAACCCACGAGTGACATGTGGGCGGTCAATTCAGGAATTACTGGGCTGTGTCCTTGTCTGTCCAGTCTGTCTGTCTAAAGGACAGATAATGTCGAGAGCCTGGCTCTCTGTAGCCTCCATACTTGGCCAACAAATCAAGATTTGCTGCTTTTTATTATCTCCAGCTTTTTCACTGGTGTGTTATTCAGAGTGGGTGGAGGGAGCAGCTGGTTAATTTTATATGGGAATATGGTATATTTCTATTAAAAATATTTGTTATTCCCAGTAATTATTTATATAAATCAAGAATGCAATTCAATATTTTTTATTTTAGTTTTTATGGGTTGTTTTGTTTTTAGGTTATTCAGCTTCTGAAAGCTGGAAAAGCTAAAGAAGTGTCCTACAATGCACTGGCTTCACACATCATTTCAGAGGATGGGGACAACCCGGAGGTTGGAGAAGCCAGGGAAGTCTTTGACTTACCTGTTGTAAAGGTTAGTAGTAAGTACAATTAGTTTTATTGTCTTTTCTCTATTCTGCTCTTCGCAGGGTCTCTGCTGAAGTACTGCTTTAGGTGGCAAGCTGCCAGATGAATAAAGACCTTTAACATCTCAATCACTTACCTTAGCTTCAGGCCCTTTCAGTTAAATCAAGATACTGCAGGTTTCCATATACATTAGAAGTAATTGGAGGTCATTTTTTACACCTATATGCAAATCTCTTGTAATCACTGCCTGGAGGCTTTGTAAGCCCGGGACACCTGCCTCCGACTAGACCTGTTACCTTGAATCAGATTGGTGTTTGATTCCAAAAGCAAGCTAACCTTGTCCAGAGCTAACTCCTAAGACAGGGTTATTTTCCTTCCCCACTGTGACAAATGGTCCTCATTTTCAGTTAGACCAGCCAAAGGGCATCCTGTTCTCCATTAATTATGCCATTTACTTTCTGACAGGGCTCACAGTACTGTCGCACTGTCCACCTGCTGTCTGTCTGGACTGTTATCCACCTTGACCCATGGGTAGTTTATTGTAGAGAGTTGGGGCTTCAGCTGGTGGGCACATTGTGCAGATTGTAGGTGCTGCTCTGTTGCAGCTGATAAGCGAATTGACTGGTATTAAATGCATGGTTTTAAAATTTGTTAATTTTATAATTCTGATCTTTTTTTTTTTTTTTTTTTTTTGAGACGGAGCCTCAAGCTATCCCCCTGGGTAGAGTGCCATGGCATCACAGCTCATAGCAACCTCCAACTCCTGGGCTCAAGCGAGTCTCCTGCCTCCGCCTCCCAAGTAGCTGGGA